>JAMKQA010010115.1:0-35505 GCA_024699735.1 Posidonia australis | reverse complement strand
ATGGTTTTCCTCGTCTTCCATTTTAATAGACTAGGTGGCGACTCCTGCATTTGCATTATATTTATTTTTGTTGTTTTTGCTGTGACTTTGCCGACTTTCGCATATTTTGCATTTGACATATAGTATGGCAAGGATGAAAAATAGCTCAAGATACTAGATCCATGATCTTATTTATGCAATATTCTTGCATCAACACTTGACCCGACATACGAGTGATACTTCTGAGCATTAGGACACACCCCTACACATCATGCACCCATATTTTAGACACCACACACAATGGCATGACATATCGCCCTCGGGCGCAAAGCAAAGGTTGAAAAACCGACATTTCA
Organism: Posidonia australis; assembly: GCA_024699735.1. Lineage (NCBI taxonomy): Eukaryota > Viridiplantae > Streptophyta > Magnoliopsida > Alismatales > Posidoniaceae > Posidonia > Posidonia australis. Next base: position 35,170 of record JAMKQA010010115.1, on the reverse strand, counting down.
TAAGCAATAGAGAAACCAATAGAAGACCGATTTATTCGGGCACACGAGGGTGCCTAATACCTTCCTCGTGCATAACAGGGATCCTTACCCATATTTTAGACCTTTTCCATTGTTTTTGGCATGATTTTCATGTTTTATATGGTTTTCCTCATCTTCCATTTTAATAGACTAGGTGGCGACTCCTGCATTTGCTTTATATTTGCATATTTTTATTTTTGCCGAGACTTTGCCGACTTTTGCATATTTTACCATTCTCGTCGGCATGGTTACACTCAACAAAGGACAAATCTTTTTGGAGCCCTTCTGGCTGAACTGGGATCACATGAGAAACGTCAGCCAGGCTCTTCCTTAGCATGGAGACATGGAACACGTCGTGCACGGACGACATCTCTGGTGGTAGATCCAACCGATAAGCAACCTCACCGATCCTCTGGGTGATCTGGTACAGACCAATATAGTGAGGACTCAGCTTGCCACGCTTCCCAAAGTGCATGACACCCTTAGTCGGTGATACCTTCAGAAACACATAATCTCCCACCAAAAACTCCAATGGTCTCCGCCTCTTGTTAGCATAGGTCTTCTGCAGACTCTGTGCAGCCAATAGCCTGCTCCGGATCAAATCCACCTTGTCTGCATACAGCTGCACAAGCGCTGGACCAATCAACTGACACTCGCCCACCTCGCTCCAGCAAACTGGCGATCTGCATGGTCTACCATACAAAGCTTCGTCCGGTGCCATCTCAATGCTCGAGTGATAGCTATTGTTGTAGGCGAACTCAATCAATGGCAATTGGTCCTCCCAACTCTCGTGAAAGTCTAAGGCACATGCTTTGAGCATATCTTCCAGCGTCAGGATAGTCCTCTCTGTCTAACCATCCGACTGAGGATGAAATGTTGTACTATAGTTGAGTACAGTGCCAAAGGCCTCCTGCAGAGTTCTTTAGAACCTCGAGGTGAACTTCGTGTCTCTGTCCGACACGATGGACACCGGAACACTGTGCAGCCTCACCACCTCGAAGACATGCAACTCCGCCAAGCGGTGCATCGGAAGCTTCACCCGATTGGCTAGGAAGTGAGCAGACTTGGTCTGCCGATCCACGATCACCCACACGGTGTCATTCTTCCTCTGAGTCCACGGCAAACCAGTCACGAAGTCCATCGAGATGTGCTCCCACTTCCACACAGGAATATCTAATGGCTACAAGGTCCCTCTAGGTCTCTGGTGCTTTGCCTTGACCAACTGGAAGGTAGTACACCTCGCCACATGGTCAGCCACATCTCTCTTCATGCCAGGCCACCAAAAGCTCCACTACAGGTCTCGGTACATCTTCGTACTACCAGGGTGTATAGTGTACCTAGACTGATGTGCTTCATCCAACAGCCTCTGCTTAGCCTCCTCATGCTGGGGCACATACAGACGCATATCATACCTCAGCTCTTCATATGCCCCAACAGAGAAATAAGGCTCTCCACCAGCCTCCATCTTCTCAAACACAGTGTGAACAAACGGATCCAACGACAATAAACTCTAACAGCTTAGGGCGAACAACCAAGTTGGCCACCTAGGCACCAACCATTCCCCGAGCTTGCCGCTTAGGCCTGCAGCTCACCAAATCCTCCAACATGGTCCACTCCTTGACCATCAAGCTTGCCACCACGTGCGTATGTCGACTAAGGGCATCAATGACCACGTTGGTTGGCCTTGCCAGGATGGTAGGACAGGCTGAAATCATAGTCCTTCAAGTACTCCTCCCAGCGGCGCTACCTCAAGTTGAGGTCCCATTGCGTGAAGATATACTTCAGGCTCTGATGATCCGTGAAGACCTCAAACTGCTCCCCATAGAGATAGTGTCGCTAGAGCTTGAGAACAAACACTACGGCAGCCATCTCCAAATCGTGGGTCGGGTAGTTCTTCTCATGATCCTTCAGCTGGCGCGAAGCATATGCGATAACATTGCCATACTGCATCAGAACACACTCTAACCCAACACCACTAGCATCATTATACACAGTGAAGCCACCACTTCCAGAATGCAGGGTCAACACAGAAAAGAAACCAGATGAGACTTCAGCTCTTGGATACTCGCCTTACAATTCTGGTCCCAGCAAAAAGGAACTCCCTTCATGGTCAACTCTGTCAAAGGTGCGGCTATGGAGGAGAAATCCCTGATAAACCTCCTATAATAGCCCGCCAGACCCAAGAAACTCCTGATCTTCGACATAGTCTTGGGTCGCTCCCAACTGCTCACCGCCTCAACTTTGGCAGGATCCACTCTGATGCCTTCTCCAGAAATCAAATGGCCAAGGAACACAACTTCGCTCAGTCAAAACTCACACTTGGAGAATTTAGCGTACAGCTGATGACGCCTCAGAGTATCCAAAACCGCCCTCAAGTGCAAGGCATGAGTCTCAGCATCAGGAGAATAGACCAGCACGTCATCAACAAAAACCACAACGAACTGGTCCAGGAAAGGGGTGAAAATCCTGTTCATCAAATCCATAAACGCAGTCGATGCAATAGTCAAGCCGAAAGGCATGATCGTGAACTCGTAATGCCCGTACCGCGTCTGGAAGGCAGTCTTCTGAATGTCTGGGTCTCGGATCCTCAACTGGTGATACCCTAACCTCAGATCAATCTTCGAAAACACTAATGCAGATTGTAACTGATCGAACAAGTCATCAATGTAAGGTACGGGATACTTGTTCTTCACCGTGATCTGGTTTAGCATCCGATAGTCTATACACAGTCGAAGCGAACCATCCTTCTTGCGGATGAACAAGACAAGCGCTCCCCACGGAGACACACTTGGCCTGATAAACCCCTTGTCCAGCAACTTCTGCAACTGAGTCTTAAGCTCTCGCAATTCCGCTGACGGCATGCGATAAGGAGGCTTCGACACAGCACCAGAACCAAGGATCAGATCGATCGAGAACTCTACTTCCCTGACCAAAGACTTATAAGGCTTCATAGCTAAAATGACAAGCTTAGGCTCACGCTGACACCCACCTTGCACAAAGAAAGACCCATCCTTAGGAGACCCAAAATAAACTCTCCTTCGAGCACAGTTGATCAAAGAGGACTGTTGTGCCAACCAATCTATGCCGAGTATCACATTGTACTCCTGCATGTCCATCACGATCAGGCTGGCGTCGAACTCTCTGCCATTCAGCGTCAAGTCGATAGACCGTAGATACCTCCATGCCAAACTGTGCTCCCCCAGTGGCATCACCACGCTGAGATGAAAGGCCAGTCTAGCTGGTCTCTCTCCCAACTCCGCCATGAATGACTCAGAGATAAAGGAGAAAGAACTCCCTCAATCAAACAGCACTTTGGCCATCCAGCCAACCACAACAAAAGAACCTGATGGCCAAACAAAACAACACCACACATCCATTCAATCAGGCAGATGTCCAGATTACAAGGAGATTACAACATATCTTAGAGGGTTACAGAACCAACTATTCATCCTTACCCTCAACAACATCTCTCGAAGACCCAACGCTTGGAGATGCAATGGTGAACACCCATCCCCTAGTCGGCTGTTGTGGCGTGCTTCCTACCTTCTTATGCGGTTCCAAACAAGATCTCTGAATGTGTTCCGCCTTTCCACAGTTACAGCACACCACCAAGGAAGGAGTCTGTCTAGGTTGGGGACAAAATGCAGCGATGTGGCCCACCTGACCACAACTGAAGCACTGGTTCCCACTGGGAGCACTGGACCTTGTCTGACTGAAGCCAGCTCTACTACCCCCAGCAAAACTCCACTGGCCCGTAGAGGAAACACTGAACCTTACCTTCTACTTCTTCTCAGGGCTACCCAAATTACTGGCACTTGGAGGACCAGAGAAAAAGAACCGGGAGGTAAAAGAAGACTTACCCTTTCCTTTAGGACGACTCTCTAGAAAATTTTGATGCTCCACCCTAAAGCGGTAAGCCATCCCAACCATGTCCTCCACAATGTGGCACCTACAGCCCATCACCTTCACTCGTAGCCCATGATTCAAGACTTCTAGAAACCTCTGCACCCGCTTCTCCTCAGACTCATAGGCAGGAGCAAAGTGTTCCAGCCGGGCAAACTCAGTCTTATACTCGAGCACCGACATCGTGCCCTGCTCCAGACTCTGGAAATCTTGGCGAAGCTGCTCCTTCACATGAGCAGGGGAAATACTTGTCATAGAAGGCCACTTTGAAATCCTTCCACTGGATGTTAACAACTTCAGCAGCCTCACAAACTTCCACCACCTATCTGCCTCACCATCCAGCATGTAGGTCGCCAGCCGCACCCAATGCTCCTCTAGGCACGCCATGCTCTCCAGCATCTTCACTACCTTCTCCAACTAGGCCTCGCTCTCCTCAACACTAACGTTGCCTTTGAACGACGACGGACGAAGCTTCGTGAACTGGTTCAGCCATGGGTCACCCGACGGTTCGCTGACACTACTCTTGTTGAACGAGTGAGAGATCCCGTGTGCCAAACTCCTCAGTTCCGTACGAACTACCTTCCATCTACCTACGTCCTCTCAGGACTCGGTCTCCTCAAAAGGGGCCTTGCCCTTACGACCACGATGAGGCATCCTCCCGGAGAAAGGCAAAGTACCTACACCACAGACAAAGCAACAACCAGAAAACCATGACGAAAATCAGGTGTAGACTCTACATGCATGTAAAACCTATGGAGTCTCTAGACCGAACACCCTAGGTGTAGCACTAACCTAGTGCGACCTAGTGAACCTAGAGCTCTGATACCAGAAACTGTCACGCCCCAAATTTTCCAAAATAATTTAAAACAATTAAATTACGGAAAAATTTCAGCCAAACAGTAAATATCTAACTACCAGGAACCTGTGTGTGCGGCTAGCAGACTCCAGTCTATATGCACTACGCTAAACCGATCGCATGTCTGCACCTGTAAACCAAAACCACAAGGAAAATGCATAAGTGACCAAAGTCACCCAGTATGCACCCTACGAAAACCGCGGAAAACAAAACTATAATCAATTTTCCTTTTTAAATACATTTCGCAAACCATTTTTCTTCAAAACCTCGTAAACCAGGCCCACACCGGCCAAAGCCATAAAGCAGGGCTCTACTAACCCAAAGCCACAAGCAAAGCCCCTCAATGACCAAAACTACACATAGTGAGTCGGGAAGCTCGGTGCCAAGCAACCTAACTCTGGCCACACGCAGTCTGCCAAGGAGCGACCTCGGCATTCTGCACTGCCACGGTGTGCCACCCTGTGCAGGAGCCAACCACCGTCCCACGATTCTCCTATGTGGAGAAACCTCACAAAGCCTACCCCTTCTTAGGAAGGCCGTCCTATCTCATAGGACGCTACCAGCTACGAGGCACGTGTCCCACCCGCATTGGCCACCATAGGGTACGCCACCTCACGGCGTCCTCCACACACGATGCTCAGGAGGGAGTGTCATACCTCTACACCTGACGACAGCCGAGCCTCAGTGCTCACAGCGACAGCAGAAGTATCATACCTCCCCGTCATGCCACAAGACAGCTCAACCCGTGGACCACAACTCTAGCCTCGAGATGACAGTCAAGGAGTCTCATACCTCCAAGACCTGACGCCCCTCTGCCTCAGGTATCTTGGCCCTCGACCTCAACAAGGGAGTCGCGCCTGACCACCCGAGAATGTCGTCACATTCCCTGGTCCCGACGACACGGTCCCACACTGTCTCGGCCAACACACAGAAAACCAGGAAAACATTTTCCAAACCAAGCCAACTATTTCCTTGAAATCCATTTTCCAAACCATCTTCATATCTTTTGAAAATTCTTCCAAATCCTAAGCAAAGCGACGCATCGTGTCCTAAGGGACCACCACTAATGGCCCACAATCCCATCTCAATGGAAAAAAACACGGCAATCTAGAAAGCCCTTGGAAAACACATTTTATAAACTCATTTGGGCCCAGAATTCGCATGCCGAAAACCCCTGATTCGATAGGCCGATCTGGATCGATTGACCAAATCGGGTCAACAGTCAACACTCAGGCCAAATTCAGTATACCGAAGCTGGTTCGGTCGACCGAAATCTCCTAATTCGGTAGATCGTCCAAAGTCGGACAACCGAATTTTGGCCAAAGGACCTAATCTGACAGAAAAATGGTATACCGTAGTGGTTCGGTATGCCGAATTCTGTAAAAAACAGAAATGGTCCAAACCCTATCGTCCAAAATCGCCCCAATTGGGACCTCTAATCGGACCCCCTAAACAAACACTAAAAATCTTGCATAAAAACATATGATATAGACCATCGAGTCTACTCCAAAACCCAACAAACAAAACTAAAATCCATTCACCATGCATCAAGATATAAAATTGGAAAGATAAAAGGGTCAAAAGGACCCAAAATGCACCAACCATCATAAATGCTAATAAATTTGCCATAAATTCTCATGAAATCACAATAAATTCTAGGAAAGTAAATTTACCTAGATTTCATGCAATCCTATCATTTTCTACAATTCCATGCTCTCTATTACATGAGGTGGAGATGCGTACTTCAAAACGCCTCTGGTGATCTCCGACCGACACCGGCGAGACCACGGCCACAGGAGCACTCCAGAGCCTCAAGGACGCTCTACCCAAGCTCCACGCACCACCGCAGGTCACCACAGCCCTCTGCTTCACTCCCTCAATCTCTTCCTCTCTCTCAGCGCGGGATGCAGGGGAAACAGAGGAAGTCGGGTGGAAGGAGAAAGAGAAAAGGAGAAGGAAGTGGAGGAGGAGGAGTGGGGAGGAAGGGAAAGAGGGTGGGGAAGAGAAGAGACGCGTCGCCGAGGAGGAGGGGAAAGGAAGAAGAAGGAAGGAGATGACGACGATGAGCAGCGAGGAGTGTGGTGCGGCTTATATAGCCTGCGCCCGCAGTAGCTGGGAACGTGCTCACCTACACATCTTAGCCATCGACACACCGCATGAGCAACCAACCACTCCGCCCAACCACCAACCACCACCAACGAGGCCAAATGCAAGACTCAACCACCGGCCCACAAATGCGGGTCCCACAAGGACCCCACACCTTGGCCCCACACGCACAGTGCCAAATCACGCACAGGGACACGCAAATAGAAGCCGACCCACGAGGCCCAAACCTAAAAGCACAAAACCACACAACGGGCCTCGAAACAGTAACACCCGTCTAGGAATAAAATTCATAAAATGTTAATAATTACAAAATGAATTTTACGGGTGTTACACTTTCTCTTTATGGCTACCTCTCCAACTACTCCATCCCTAACATCTCTTGCAACTACCGCCACCTAGTTCTTGAGGCTCGAGCTGTTCGATCATAGGACCCACACTGTCAAGGTCCTCCTCTCTATCAATGCCTCCATGTTCTGCCTCGTTGTCTACTCCATCGGCTTCTCTGCCAGCAAGCTCCTCCACCTCTTCTCTAGTCTCCTCTTGGGAGGCAACTACTGTTTTCTGAGAGCCTGTCATCTTCTACGTGCAGTGGAGGAAGGAGGGAGCGAAGGCCAACAAGTACATTGGGTTTTTTTCAATTTTGTGATTTTAATGGAATGTGAATCAAATTCCTTGTCTCATGGGAAGGATGAAATTCTCATTATCAATGAGAATTTGATTCCCAAGGGAATAGTCATGGGAATTCCATACCAAAGTTATTTTTGTACCAAATATGAGAATTCTATTCCAATTCTCTTTTTTCATTCCATTCCGGTCCCCATTCTAGTGTACTAAATGCTACATTATTGTCCTTAATATTAAAGAGAAAATTTATGATTTCAACATACAGGACAATGTTCTAAACACTATATGTAATTCTAAAATACTAGGAATATTATTTATAAAAGTGTTTCTAAAACAGAATTGATGTATAAAACATAAATTGTAGTTTAAAAATAAACTAATGTACACAACATTACTAATTTTGTGAATGGAATAGAAAAAATATTAATTATTATTTACACCAAAGAGAAATTTTGTGATTTCAAACATAAAGGATAATGTTCTAAACATTATATATAGTGTTACGAAATATCATATGAAATATTATTTTTAACACTAAAGAAAAATTTTGTGAATTAAATATAGAGGTTAACGTTCTAAACATTATGTCTAGTTCGAAGATACTTGAAATATTTTATATAGAAATGTTTTCAAAATAGAACTAATGTAAAGCACTAGGTTGATGTTAAGAACTGTAGCTTGAAAACAAACTAGTGTATACAATATTAGGACTAATGTTAGGCGTAAAATAAACAAAGATACTTATTGCTTTTAACACTAAAGAGAAAATATATGATTTCAACATAGAAGACAATGTTCTAAACACTATATCTAGTTCTAAAATACTAGGAATATTATTTATTAAAGTATTTCCAAAATAGAACTAATGTATAAAACACAACATTAAAACTAGGAATTGTAGTCTAAAAGGAAACTAATGTACATGACACTACTATTTTTGGGAATGGAATAAAAAAAATATTAAGGCCTTGTTTGGATATCCCAAAAAACTATGGTATTGGACAAAAAATACAGTTTTGGAAAACATAGTTTTTTACTTTAATTTAGACCGTTTGGATGGTAACAAAAAACTTATTTTAAAATTGTAGTTTAGGGATTAAAACAAAGTTTGAGAAAAAGAGATTTGATCTCTTTTTTTCACAAAACCATGTTTTTCAGACGCAGCCTTCTTCCTCGCACACCACCTTCTTCTCCCTCTCGTTCCTCTTTTCCTCCCTAGGGCCCACATCCTCTGCTTCCACTTGACCCTTCTCTAACACCTTCGTCCGTGATCAGTAAGCAACCAACCAACCAAATCTCCCTCTCATTTGCATATTGTCCATGAACAATAAGCAACCAACCAAATTTCCCAATGCAAAGGAGAAGGAGAAAGAAGAGGAAAAGTCGTCCTCTATCGATACCATCACCAAAAGTAGCACCCAAATCCAGGCATGCCCCAAGCCTCAACCATCAAAGCTCCTCAACTTCGTCAACGAAGAAGACCAAGATGAAGGTCCTAACCTAATCCAACCCATAAGGGAAAGGCCCTCCTTTACATCTGTCAAGACGTCTTCCACTGGCAAGCACACACCTGTGAAGGAGCAATGATTGAGAGAGAGGAGGAAGTGTGAAACAATCAGTGCACGATCAAGGCTCCTCTCATCATGGGATTCATTGCTCCCCATGAGGTGAAAGGATTCGTTGGCCACCCAAACACAACACTGAAGTGGTAAGAAGCAAAGAGAGGAGAGAAAAGGAGGGAGATGAAGGTGAGCTCCACTGCCATTACCACCACCACCGCCCTTCTTGGGAGGAGGTGGTTGGGCATGGCCGTCGTTGCTCTTGGGATCTTGTTGATGCTCGTGCTAATCTTCTCCATCATCAGTATTTGGAGTAGCCTCCCCTTAGGTATTTCACCATTTCCTTAGATATGGCTTGACATTACGATCACTAGGCTCCAATCCAGTGGCTCCAAACACTTTTACTAACTATAGTTTTTTCATATGAAGAAAAAATAAAAAAAACTATAGATTCAAAACTATGGTTTGAATCTTTGGGTCCATCCAAATAGGGTCTAATTGTTCTTAACAATAAAACGAAATTTTGTGATCTCAAACATAAAAGACAATATTCTGAACATTTTATATAGTGTTATGAAATATTACATAAACTGTTATTTTTAACACTAAAGAAAACTTTTGTGAATAAATATAAAGGTTAAAGTTTTAAATATTATATCTAGTTCTAAACTACTAGAAATCTTGATTATAGAAGTGTTTTTAAAATAGAACTAATGTATAAAACACTAGGCTAATGTTAGGAATTGTAGTTTAAAAAGAAACTAGTGTATAGAATATTAGGACTAATGCTAGGAACAAAATAAATAAAAATATTTAATGTTCTTAACATGAAAGAGAAATTTTATGATCTCAACATAGAGGATACTATTTTGAACTTATGATCTAAAATACTAGGAATATTATTTATAAAAGTGTTTCCAAAATAGAACTGATGTATAAAACACACATTAAAACTAAGAATTGCAGTTTAAAAAGAAACTAATGTACACAACTCTAATACTAATTTTGAGAATGGAATAGAAAATACTAATTGTTCTTAACACTAAAGAGTAATATTGTGATTTTAACATAGCGGATATTGTTCAAAACATTATATATAGTGTTACAAGATATTATATGTAATGTTGTCTTTAACACAATAGAAAATGTTTTGTGGATTAAACATGGTGGTCAAAGTTCTAAACATTATATCTAGTTCTTAAATAGTAAAAATATTGTTTAGAGAAGTGTTTTCAAAACAAAACTAATGTATAAAACACTAGGCTACTATTAGGAACGGTAGTTTAAAAAGAAACAAGTGTATAAAACACTAGTACTAATGTTGACAACGAAATAGATAAAAATACTTATTATTCCCAAAAAGTAAGAAATGTTTTGTTTCCCAAAAAAGTCTTCATCTAGCAAGTAACAACCAAAAGGAATACAAATCCATGAAAACCAAACTCAAAAAAAAAGAAAAAGAAGAACAATAATGATAAGAAGACTAGTGCATGAAGAAGAACAACAACCATGAAAATAGAACTCCAAAACCCACAAAAAGAGAAACTAGTCTACATATCTTCCATCTCTTCCACTAGTAAGAAAATAAGGAGATGAAGAAGGAAAAGCTTTAAATGCCTTGTTTCCCAAAAAAGTATTGATCTACTAAGTAGGTTGAACCCAAAAGAAGTACAAATCATGAAAATAGAACATCTAGCATGTTCATGGTCCAATAAAGAAATATCTGTTAAGATACTTAACAAATGCCTTGTACACATCCACACATAGAGCTGTCAACTTGCGTCGCTAGCATGTGACATTGTTATTTAAAAAGAAAAGAACAAATTATGTAGAACGTGGAAAACAACATCTTTAACACCAAAAAATATCAATAAATGCACCAAACCCACCTTCATCATCTAAACTCACCACAACAACTTCAAAACACAACTACCAAAACCCCAAGTCTAGTAGTTGTTGACACTATCTCTACCAAATCCTTCCATGAACCACTCAAGTTCACAACCCAAATCCACCTCAAAACCCAAGACCTTCACCGTCCACTACCCCACTAAAGCCTTAAACGACAACCACTCTACCAAATCCTTCCATGAACCACTCAAGTTCACAAACAACCCAAATCCACCTCAAAACCCAAGACCTTCACCATCCACTACCCCACTAAAGCCTCAAACCACAACCACTGTCACCCTACCACACCTCAAAATCCAAAACCATCATCACTTGAACTTCCATGACAAAGCAGACCTGTCACCCAACTCTGTTGTAAGCCTCAACCTAACCTAGCATCGATGAAGTCACTAGCGTTTGTCCCTTAAGCATATTGCCACCTCCATGAGACTTGCAAACCATTTGAAGAAGGGAGAGTAGAGGAGGAAGAAGAGTGCAAAACTGAGTCATCGATACATAGAAAAGGATAGAGGAGAATGAGAGGAAGCTGTTGTTGTGGGAAGAGGGAGAGAAGTTGTTTCTCAAAAGTAGAAGGAATAGAAGTTAGAAAGAAAGTAATGGTGACAACTATGAGAAGAGATGTCATGTAGCATCACACCACTGATATGCCATCATCTAAACAATAAAATAAACATTCTTTAAACAAAACCATTTTTAGTTTGGAATAAATTCAGGATTAATTGTAGGCAAGTGATGCATTAGACAGTTTCAATTTCTCCAACCTCATGATATGACAGATGAGGTTAACCGCATATGATCAGTAATGTTACTCTACTCCTATTGTCCCTTTAGATTCTATAGTCATGCTTCCACTTCTCATTACGGTCATGGGGGTCTTGATCATGGTTGTGTTGATGGAAGCGGTAGTGGTTTTACTATGTAGAGTAATATTAATTAATTTGATCTCTATTTTGGTTTCTAAAACATTAGGTCTTATGGTAGGAATTTCATTTCTCACTATGATCGTGTGAGGTCATGGTCATGGTTGCAATATCTCAGATTTAGTCCGATATTACTTAGAAAAAGAAGTAAGTGGACAAAATAAAGATTAAGATTAACTACCATATCAACTTCAATTTAAGTATTTTAGGCTCAGTTGTTAGATCTAAGATTGTTATGAGTCAATTTGAGCTTAAATCGTTATATTTGATATCTGAACCTAGATTAGTCGTAAATGTAGAAACTAAGTACTACACTAAAAGGAGTATGATTCACATCTAGAATTTAATATTACCCAGTTATGAATGTGTACTATGATACGGTTGTTAGGTGTTCAAAATTAGTAAGGGAGATTGCAATACTCGAAGTTAGTTCTATATTGCTTAGAAAAAGAAGTAATTGAACTAAATAAAGACTAGGATCAACTATTATGTTAATTTCAGTTTAAGTAGTTTGAGATTATTGTCAGTCAATTGGACTTGAGTTGTTACAAATAATATTGGAGTCTAAACCAATTAAAAATGTAAGAACTAAGCGAGTACACTAAAAGGAGCAAAAACCACCTCTAGGATCTCACACTGCCTATTATGTTTGTAGATTTTGAGAAGGAAGTCAGGTGTTCAAATAAGGGAGATTGTAACAATCCATATTTGCTCTTAATTTGGTTAGAAGAAGAAGTAAGTGGATTAAATAAAGACTAAAATCAACCACTATATTAAGTTTAATGTAAGTATTTTAATTTTGATTAATAAATCTAAGATTATTATTGACTAATTAAGCCTAGATCTTACATTGGTGGTGTTGGTGGAAGTATTGGTGGTTCTACTACATGGTGTCAAGCGTAACCCAAGTTTAGTCGCCCTTGATATCATCTTTAACTCCTGATCGCATTTGGATTTCTGACTCGTGGACTCTGGTACTATGCACACACCACATCATTTGCTACTGATACAAGTCACCTCAATCTCCAAACTTGGTGATTCCAACCAAGTTTGCTTCACTGTTGACACACCTTAATCAACAGAAAATCATTTCTAGCCAAGTCCACTCAAAACTTGCACCTACAAGAAATTGGATAAGAACCAACTGTAATTGTGCAATTGATCAGGAAGAGTGTGTCACCATGCCCACCCGAGAATCTAGCATGGAGTCGCACCAGAGGGAGGAGGCCACAACCATGTCAGGATGGCGAAGGCGTAAGATAAGATAAGACAAAAAAGAAAAATCAGAGTCGCCACCTAGTTTTTTAAGAGAAATACGAGGAAAACCACAAAAGGATGAATGTATGAGATACCAATGAAAAGGCCAAATGTCTACAAACTAGAAAATGGGTGAGGATTCCTGTTACGCATGGGAAAGGTATTAGGCACCCCCGAACGCCTGAGAAACTTGATCTTTCTATTCTGATTCGCTTGCTAGAGGTTGAATGAATGCTTGCTAAGCCTAGATTGCGCTCTAATCATGCTAATATGAATGCTAAGTCAAGACCAGATGGATGTGCAAGATGCATGTGAAAATTGCTAAGAAAACCACATGAAATGACGAAATAATGAAATATGAAATGGCAAAGAAAATCACATGAAATGACGATGTTTTTTGAGAAAATGGCCCGAGAAAACATACCGACATCAAGATAATCAAAAATTCGATCAACCCAAATCATCAAAACCGTAGAAAACATCATGGAAATCAAAATGGAGAAATTGCAAAGAAGTCCACGCAAAACAACTAAATTGTGACATACGAAGAAAATCACATGAAATAACGATGTTCCTGGGAAAAAACGCTCTAGAAAACCATACCGATATCAAAAGGATCAAAAGTGGAGTCAACCTAAATCGTCAGAATCATGGAAAATGTCATAAAAATCAAAAAGGAGAAAATAATCTGTAATCGGGCCAATGTGGGCCTTTAGGTCAGTTAATGTATGTACTTGGGCAATGAAATCCAAATCAAATCAAAAAAATTCAAAATGCCAAATAAAGGGAATCAAATTAAATGTCAAGTGAAGGAGTCCAAAAATGAAATGAGGAAAAATCTATGGAATATCATATAGAATGCAGGCTTACTCAAAAAAGATGAAATGATGCGAGTATAATGAAAATTATGCAAAATGCATACACCTGTAACTAAATATGTAATGGATATCGAGGAATGATTGACATGACTCAGTGCAAAAACTAACATGCATGTGCATGAATTGATGGCACAAGGGCAATTTTGTAATTTCACGAGGCCAAATGTAATAAATGTGTACATGTGCATGATGCAAGGTAAAATGTATGCAAAATGTTAGGAAAATGTTGTTTACAATAAAACATGAAAGGAACAAGGTCTTAAATACGAGAAAATGATGTAAACATGTTAAAGAGCAAGATCAGGGACTAAAGTGCAAATTTCACAAAGGAATGGCAAACCCACTTGGAACACTTCACAAAAAATCAGAGAACAAATGACTATCACACGAATGAAGGTGAAAACACATTTTAGTGCCTCCTTCCAGCCACGAGCAGCTCCTCTCCTCCTCCTCCCTGCGACGGCGGCGAGGCGGCGACACGCTAGACGACAGCGGTGACACAACGGTGGCAGCCCTCCTCCTCCTCTCTCTCAGCCTTCTCCCAAGCATTTCTCTACCTCTCTCTTTCTCTCTCTAAAACTCTCCCTCATCTCTCCCCCCTCTCTGCTCTCCCCCTCTCGTCTCCCTCTCTCTCTGATCTCCCTCCCCCCTCATCTCTCTGGCGTAACGGGGAAGAAGGAGGAGGAGGAGGAGAAGAAGAAGAAGAAGAAGAAGAAGAGGAAGCGGCACGAGAGGGTCGGGCCCGGGGAAGAGAAGGAAAGAAAAGAAAGAAGGAAAGAAAAGAGAAAGAAGGAAAGGAAAGAAAGAAAGCCACAAGCACGAAACTAATCTACGCGACCTTCCACGTCCACGTGACTCGTGCCACCAGGGACCTGCCACCAAACCTCCACGGCCTAGGAGAAACTCACAAAACTCTTATGAGGGCCAGCACAGCATCCGAACCATGCCACGCCAAAAGGCCAGAAACCCACAATCCAAGCTTCAGACACCACTAAGAACGTGTCTCACATTAGGCATTGGGGCCCCCAAAGCCTAACACACATGAATTCACCTTAATTATCTAGCTAAATCACCACTCCTAAAACTTGGGTCGTTACAATAATGGTCGAAAATTGTCCAAAAACTTTCATGCTAAAATTGAGATTATGAATTATCAGAAAAATGTGGCATCAAGGTGTGAGTTGTATGAAAATTGTGTTTTAGTGATTTTAAGAAAGTTTAGGGTTTGATGTGCAAAATTTACATAAGATGTGTAAATGTGACCAAAACATGAAATCAAAGATCATTTTACATTGCAAACATGATTTTTAAATGAAAACTATGTTCAAGTTCAAAATTATAAATGTACATGTGATTAAAAAATGAAAAAATGCCAAAAATGTGTATTGAAATAATTAAAACCCTAAATAAAGAATTTGAAATTAATCTGAGGGCCTGGATGCAAATTTTCTACAATCAATATATGCATGTTATGAATTTAGAGGTTTACATGCAAAATTTTGGGATTTAAATGTGATGAAAATTAGACTTTTATGATGATCAATGTGATTTTAACGTCTTTTAGGATTCAGAATGCAAGTTTCACAAAGAAAATTCATTTTAAAAGGAATTGGGGTCATGATGCAAATTTTTAGGACTTGATTGCGAGGAAAACATAATTTCAGGGGCTTAAGTGTAAGAAAACACGTATTAATGCAATAGTCAGGGAAAACAAAACATGTTGGGGACCATATGCAATTTTTATAGAAATAATAAAAGAAATAAAAGTTATTTAAAACTGTAGGGGTTTAAACACAACAAAAAGGACCTAAAAGTAACAACTTAAGGACCAATCTGTAAAATCCTAAACCTACAAGACCTAATCTAAATCCCTATCTTCTTCAAAGTTCGTTGGCGTTCCAACCTCCGGCGAGCCACTGGCAGTGGCACTACAGCGGAAGAGCTTCGACGACGGTCCAAGGGGTTAGAGGGAGGCCAGGTGAACCTCTCTCGCGAGGTGGACGAGACTGGGGTGGCCTGAGACTCTCCCCCTGCCTCTGGCTCCGGCGAAGTAACCTGTCGGTGCTGGGGAAGACGATGGCAAGGTGGTCGCGGCATTCAGATGAGGGCAAGGCACAAGCAGAGGTCGGAGGAGCATCGGAGGACCACGGGGAGACTCCCGGAGGCTTCAGCAAGGACCGAGGATGCATGGATGGCTCCACCCGTCCCCTGTGCCAGAGACAACCATGGTAGAGGTAGGGGTGGGGCTTCGGGCTCTAGAACAGCGGTGTGGCTGCGTGGAGAGGTTCCTAGTGGCAAGGCAAAGCTTTCTGATGTGGTGTCTTAGAACGGGCGTGATCGAAGAGCACAAGGGCTTCACGACGAGGACTGATGGTGGCGTTCCTGGCCATAGGTGGCCAACTGGATCCCTTCCTGAGTGATAGGGACTCAGGGAGGAAGGTGGAGGCCCACGAGGCCTCAGCTAGACCTAGGAGGACACTGGCCTCGCCGGTGGTGGTGAACCCACCATCAGAAGGGGGAAGACAGTCGCAGGAGGCGTATCTCTGGCGAGACGTGACCAGAGGCCTCGACTAGTCCTAACAAAACTAAAAGAGAAAAAAAATGAACTGAATGGGGGATTACCTGGTTAGGGGGCTATTGTCTCTCCTGCGTGGCCGTCGGTAGTGCTCCGATGGTTACTCTAGCAGTGGCGGTTCGAGGGCTCTAGTGTGGTAAAGCGTTGGAGGAGGTGTAAAAGGATGTGGGGAAAAAATGGCTGGGTTCTCTCTGGTTCGATGGGTCTTTTCTCTCTAGACTGAAGTGGTTCTCTAAGTGGGTTCCAATCCTTTCTTAACGGTGTTAGTGGCGAGGGCTTTATACACCGGCGAAGCTTTACAGAGCCATCAATCCTCCTCTCCAATGATTGACGATTGTCTGATGCTCGTGTGAGCTAGAGGAGGTTGACCGGAGATGATGGGGAGGAGGAGATACGCTCCGGAGTTCTCGAGATATCGCTGGAATTGTCGTCGAAAAACTCGGGAGGGTAGCCGGAGATGAAGGAAGCGTCGACCAGAATTATTTTTGCAGGTTTCTTAAGTTTGTGATTGAAAGGTGAATTGGGCTTATTGGGCCTGCATAAGTGGGCTTTTGGATTTTAGAGTTTTTGGTTTTTTTTGTTTTAGGTTTTAAGGTTTTGGTTTTTGTTTTAGGGTTTGTTTTGGTGATTTTAATTTAGTTCTTTTTTGTGATTTTAATTTTTATTATTTTAAGCTTAATTAATTAATTTCAAATTAGGGCTTTTTGGATTTTATTACTTGAAGGTTTTGGTGATTTTAATTAAGGTTTTGAGTTTGATTAGGATTTTTTGGATTTTATCATATTAGGTTTTTTTTGTAATTTTAATTAGGATTTAAGGTTTTAGTTTAAATTTTGATTTGGGTTTTTTGGATTTTATTATTTTAGGGTTTTTCGTGATTTCAGTTAGGATTTAGGGTTTTATTGTTTTAAGTTTGATTAAGTGATTTTAATTAGGGCTTTGAGTTTATTTTTAAGATTGATTAAGGTTTTTTGAATTTTATCAATTTAGGTCTTTTTGTGATTGTAATTAGGATTTAGGGTTTTAGTTTTAAGTTTGATTTGGGTTTTTTCGATTTTATTATTTTAGGGTTTTTTGATTTTAATTAGGATTTTGGGTTTTATTATTTTTAGGGTTTTTCTGGATTTAAATGGATTAGGGTTTTGTGTTTGAGTTTTAGATTTGATTACTTTTAAAATTAATTTTTACTTGATTTAATTAGTGTTTCAATTTAAATTTTGATTTTAATTGGTTTCTATTTGATCTAATTAAGGATTTGATTTTGATTTTGATTTAATTGGTTTTTTCTTGATTTTTGTTTGGATTAGGGTTTCTTTTTAATTAGATTTAATTTTTAATGGATTTTATTGAGTTTTACTTGATTAGGATTTTAATTAGGGTTTTTGTTGAATTAATTTGAGTTTTAAATGGTTTATATGTATTCTACTTGATTTTGATTTTAATTAGGGTTTTCATTTAATTAACTTGTACTTTAAATGGTTTGAATGGATTTTATTTAATTTTGGTTTTAATTAGGGCTTTCACTTAATTAACTTGGATTTTAAATGTTTTAGATGGGTTTTATTTAATTTTGGTGTTAATTAGGATTTTCACTTAATTAATTTGGATTTTAAATGGTTAAAATGGATTTTATTTGATTTTGGTTTTCATTCGGATTTTCATTTGATTAATTTGGATTTTAAATGGTTTACATGGATTTTATTTGATTTTATTTTAATTAGGGTTTTCACTTGATTATTTTGGATTTTATTTGATTTTGGTTTTAATTAGGGTTTTTACTTGGAATTTAAATGGTTTAAAGGAATTTTATTTGATTAGTTTGGATTTTCAATATTTAAGTGGATTTTATGTGGTTTTGGTTTGGATTAAAAAGTTTTTACTTAATTAATTTAGGTTTTTTATGATTTAAATGAGTTTTGTTTGGTTTTGATTTTTAATTATGGATTTTTGCTTTGATTGGCTTGGACTGAGTCAAGATGGACTTGTGTGGGCTTGAGTGGGCTTATGGGTTTAAGTGGAGTTAAGATTTTGATGGAGGTCGCAACTAGAACATCTTTCTAAAGGAATTTGCTATCAAGTGACTGCAAAATCGAAGTGTCTACAGAATGAAACACACATCTCTATCTGATTCAAATCTTACGAATTGTGGAAGAAAAAAAATATATATAAGAAAGAATAATTTCTACTATCGTTTGTTAAGAGAAAAAAAAGAAGGCGAAGAAATTGGATAAACTTCCTGAACCGGGTCTATGGTCGTTACCAACCCGTCTATCTCTCCACCCGTCAACTAACCAGCCTTGTATGAGGACGTCCATTCGTTCCAAAAGTCCAAGGCGACCGACCACGTCCCGACAAAGACAAGCTCTCTGTGAAGAAGTGAGAGACTACCCACCGTCGGATGCACCGCCTCACCCACAACATCTCCTTGCGATCTTCGCAACGAGCGTGGGTCCCACAACCCCCAACACGCGGGTGGTGGCAATGACTCCAACATGGTTTCCTCCGCCGGCGACGTGCGTCTATAAAGAGCTGAGCAAGCGATGCAACCACCACAACAGCTCGCCAGATCGAACAAGAGTGACCATCATTCTCCACCTGCAGCCGGAACTCCTCTATCATGGCGGCGAATCTCCGATCAGCTTCTTTTTCTCGCCACGTCGTTGACTCGAGCCTCAAGGTGTCTTTGTCAGCTACTGAGCTACATCTTCTGCCCTGCTACTACTACTAGTGCTCATGATTGTTTGATGTTGCGATGTTTTTTTTGTTGTTTCATGGTTCAGAATCATGCTTCTTCTGTGAAGTTGGCGACTACCAAGAACTCCCATTTGAAGATTCTGGGGTCTCTCAGGTGAGTTTTGCTGTTTGGATCGTTCTTTTGGGAAGATGGTATTTTGATTTGAGTGTTCTCTCTTCTCGTCTTTATCACTTGACCTGATTTTGTTGAGTTAATTCTGCCTAGACATGGTCTTGGAAATTGCTAGGATTAACCATTGTGGTTTATTTGGATTTGCAACTTTACAATATTAATCATGATAGATGAAGATGAGGTTCCTGTTTTGCAGAAGGAAGTCAAATTCAGCTGTGATGGCCTCAAGAGAGTCTTTTGGGCTGGCAAGAGAATTCATTGGCAAGGATATGAAAAGACTAGATGAAGAACTTGTTTCGGAACCCTTCGACGAGTTGGAACACAGGTTCCTAAGATTCAAGAAGCAGAACTTTCTGTAAGTAGTAGCTGCAACTCTCTTAAATCTGTCATTGCTTGAGTTTAGTTTTTAATTTGAATGAGATTAATGTTTTTTAATAAACAGGGAGGATCCAGTGCGTTTCCAGAAGCTTGCTAGAGGTCAAGCACCAAAGGTGATAGGCCATTTTTGACGTTGTAATTTTTCCTGGATCTGGGATTAGGGTTATAACAAAAAAAAAAGGAGAATCACCTGTTTCCCTGTAGTGATGTTATTGTCGTCAATTTGCAAAAACATGCTTTAGGTTTAGTATAGCATATCCTCCTAGATTTTCTTTAGGAACAGGTTGTTATTTCTTAACTGGTGATTTCAAATGCAGTTCTTGGTAATTGCATGTGCAGACTCAAGGGTCTGTCCTTCCAAAATATTGGGATTTCAACCAGGGGAAGCTTTCACGATCCGTAACGTGGCCAATTTGGTCCCCCCATTTCAGGTGTCCCTTTTGCTTCTAGGCTTGATATGGTTCCGAGGAGAACATCAAATATCTCATTTCTAAGTTACAAAGGTAATATCTCTAGTTGTCATCATGTATTTACTACTTGAGGTGTTGCCATTTTGCAGCATGATATTGGTGCCTCAGAAACTAGTGCTGCTCTTGCATTTGCTATAAATGTTCTCAAGGCAAGTATATGCACTAATTTATATTAGACCTATACATATGCGTGCTTATGCTTGTATCTACATGCATGTCATATTATATTCACCTTAATTATTATCTTAACTAAGAAATATTTGTCACATACTGCAGATTCCAAATATTCTAGTTGTCGGTCACAGCCACTGCGGAGGAATTCAGGCATTAATGAGCATGAAAGAAGAATCTGACAAAAAGTATTCTTGCACTTCAAACGCTCTTTTTCTCATTGT
Source organism: Posidonia australis (assembly GCA_024699735.1). Classification (NCBI taxonomy): domain Eukaryota; kingdom Viridiplantae; phylum Streptophyta; class Magnoliopsida; order Alismatales; family Posidoniaceae; genus Posidonia; species Posidonia australis. Next base: position 14,454 of record JAMKQA010010115.1, on the reverse strand, counting down.
TAGTCTTCTCATAGTTGATGGATGACAATTTGTTAATCCATATGGTTCACATTGAAACTCTCAGGTGCCTTATCAAGAATTGGGTTTCTGTTGGAAAGAGTGCAAGGCTAAGCACAGAAGCTGCTGCAGGAAACCTCAGCTTTGAGCAGCAATGCAGACATTGTGAGAAGGTGATGATCGTTAATTTGTTCTCATTACCTTCCCATTGTTAACTTCGTAGCCATCATCCTCAGCATTGTTTTTATGCATCGATCCAACCATCTTATGGAAGTAATTGATTTAGGAAATTTCCTTGTCTATGCTTCAAGTAGAGTACTGACATGGAGGAATGGAGATCCGTACATAGGCTAATACCAGCAGAGTTTTAGAATAGAAGAAAACTAATTATAGGCGTATAGCAGGAATATGACCAGAGCCCTAGGCACTAGCCTTGGCCAAGTTAATTGCAAAAGAGTCTATGTGGGTATTTCTGTGCCCATTCACACTAACGCTGTTGTTTGCATGTCCTTTTCCATCTTGACTTACATACACGTCCCTGTGTCTACTTATAGTGTCCCATTTTTATTTCTTCATTTGACGACCAGAGTTTTTCTTTTTTTTTTGCATTTAAGTTCTTTAATCTTTGACACCTTGAGATTTTTGATGTAATTTGTAATTTTCCATAGGATGATTATTAGGTGTGTAAACGAGACGAATACGATACAACTAAAGCCTTACTTATATCCTTATCCTTTAAATTAAAACCTTACTCATACCTTTATCCTTTAAATTCTTACGGATTCACATTTTCTTAATTTCTACCCTTACCCATCCCATTATCCATGGTAAGATATAAAACAGATAGGTAAAACAGATAATTGAGTAAAATTATGTTTAAAAAAGATATTTATACAAACGTTTATTTGATTAAATTCAAATGATATATAAAAAACATAATAAAATGATATGAAAACAACTAATAAAATAACATATCAAACAGATCTTTGCTATTCATATTACATACTGTTATTTCATTTCTTATATAAATTTGAGTCTTGAATTGTAAATATTCCTACCATACGCCTATAAAAATTAACCACCTCAAGTCCTCATCTCATTACAAATTCAAATAAATAATAGAAAAAAAAATAAACATTCCTCTATAAAACAGTACTAGCCTTCTGATTTTTGAATACAGTAAACACTACTAACATTCCTTTAATCCTTGACAAGCATTTCTCAGAAAAGAATTCCCACTCTACAATAACAAAAAATAAACAGTAATTATCATGTAGAAACCAAAATGGAAAACATACTCACATAAATACTCAACATGCAAGAAAAATATAAACATTCCTTGTAAGACAGTGCTAGCCTTCTGAATTTACAATAAAAATGGCTACAAGTATTATTATTCTGGTACATGAAAAAATTTCAATGAAATCTTCTATGGTACATGAAAAATTTTTCTACTTTAGTTTACAGAAAGGAACATATATCCTTTTTTTTTGACTCGTCCACACCTGCAGAACATGTGGGTTCGTCTTCTTTCAAAATTTTTTTACAAGGACCAGTGTATATTCTATCTGCAAGATTGCAATGGCTGCTCCAAGCCTCCAACAGGCCCTCACTTTGTATGCCAATGAACAAAAATGCAATGACCAACCTGTTTCTGCTAAAAGCCTAAAACTGAAAGAGCTTATATTAAAACTGAAATGCAATGGCCAACCTGTCATACAACTCAAACTTGAATGTAACATATGTAAGAGACCAACTCTATATAAGTTAGCATTTATAATGGACAAGGAGCTTTACTAATTCATGTCTTTACACCATCAATACAAATAGAATATCTCTGTTTTAAACTCACACTATATGTTTTTTTTTTTTGTTAACGGTTGAGATAGTAAGAGGTGAATGTCCCAGGATTCGAACCCGAGATCTGTGGCGAGTTTAAAGTTCTCTCAGCCACTGTGACAATAAGCCATTGATGTCCCTACCAGTTTCAGTTGGCATTTGTCATTAGAAGAAAAACCCTGTTCATCATTGTGATTAAAATAAGAAAGAATCGATATTGCAACAATTTAAAATTACAAGAGCTATCACACAAGAATACCAATAGATATTGCAACTCTACAAGCCCCTTCTCTTATTTGAATCTCAGACTTGACCCAATGTACCAGCACAAAATTCACCATTCTTTTTGATCCATCCCAAACAGTTTCAATATTTAATTCCTTAATACTATCCTATATGTCTTAAGCTCTTTTAGTGACATTTGGGTTGAGATAATTCTTCCTTTGACGATCTTATATCTGATAATCTATTTTTTCAGTTGTTGGATTTTTTCCCTTTTTGTAATTAGACTAAGACATGTTTTCCCTCTAGATTATCTATGTGATTATATTAAAATTTGGCAAGAAGTCTAGTCAAATTTGGCGAGAAGTCTAGTCAAAATCCACTTACTGAAGCTCACAAAGTACACAAGTTCCCAATGATTCACCAGCAAAATCCATTTCTTCTGCAAGACACAGGAAAGATTAATCACAAAACATTAAATCAGAGTAGTCATTTCTTATGCAAATGGCAACAATTCCATTATGACTTCTAATGCAAGTCACACTGCAACTTAACTGTAACTACTGCATAATATACCCAGCAACAATGAAATTCACAAACCAGCCACAAAAGAAAAAAGATTTACCTAACACTCATCAGTGAACATAACAAAGTACCAACCTGTTCTACAGAATAGATATCATTGACAAGATTCTAATAAAAAAGAGCTTATATTAAGAGACATTCAAATTAAAAAAGCTTATATCATCTTTTCACATAATAAATATTGCAACAATTTCAAATTAAAAGAGTAGATTGTCAAACTATTTTTTCAAGTAAATGAAAATTAAAATAAGAAACAGTTCATATATGGCAAATTAAAAATTCAGAATAGATATGATCATATATGGATAAAAATAAGAAACAAAAGTTAAAGTGGATTAACCATAAGCTTACTAAAGTTGATTCACTAAATCAATATCATTTATTTGAATATTAGCTCCATCATCAACATCATCTTTTGTTGTGTCAAAGGTTGATTCACTAACATCACGTCCTACAAGATAAATTAAACATAAATGGATTATATAATAAACAAAAACTAATTAGATCAAACCATCAAACAAACTAACTTTAAAAAAAACTATTACCACGAAGTTCAACTCTTAACCAATCTTATCCACAAATTACTACCTCAACTGTGCTTAGATGCATAGAAGATCTATATTGATCAAGAACTCTACCACCCGTAGTAAATGTGAACTCTGAGGCAACATTAGATGCAGGAATGGCTAAAATATCACGAGCCATAGAAGCTACAATAGGATACTTGGGACCTTGAAGTTTCCACCATGCCAATATATCAAAAGCATCAATCATGAGATGCAATTTCTTGACCAAGTATGTTTCTAAATCATTCTTTGTTGGTTGTTGAGCTGACTTACTTTGAAGATATGCCTCAAGTTCATTCTCAATAGCAGCAAAACCAGGAACATATGACAAGTCTTCCATATAAGAATTTGTGCTAGTGTCTTCTAAAGTATTTCTTGATGTACTCTCACCATATACAAATGTAGTATCATTTTGCACCTCATTTCCTACCTTCAAAGAGTATTCATTGTATATTTCTATCAAACAATTCTTGACTGCCTTAATTCTCTTTTCACTTTCTCCTCCAGATTGACTACCATAAATCTTCTTCACGTAAAATTCAAGTGTGTCCATTTTGTGTCTTGGATCCAAAACAGAAGCTATGGATAAAACCATATTTGAAGCATCCCAATACTTTTCAAACTTCATTTTCATTTTAACACCCATGGTAGAAATAAATGGAACATGACTATCACATAGCTCATTTAGCAACACATATAAAACACAAACGTGTGGAAAGAAGAAGTTTGCAAAAGTATATAATGTCGAAGAGAAAATATTCGTGATATTATAAAAATTTCTCAAAATATCACAAACAATTTTAACATTTTTCCATTCCTCCTCATCAGGTGCATACTTACAAGAACTATCAACATGTGCTAAACGAGAAAATGCCATTTTAAACTCTATGACAGTTTGAAGCATGAAAAATGTAGAGTTCCATCTAGTAGGTACATCTAGTACAAGAGACTTCTTAGGAGCTTTAACTTGAGAAGCCACTTCTTTGAAAGTTTGCAACCTCAATATGGAAGACTTCACATACTTGACACTATCACGCACTTTTGTTATTATACCTTTGATGATATCTATCCCTTCATGAACTATAAGATTTATAATGTGTGCACAACATCTAACATGAAATAATTTCCCATCTACCATAAGATGGCCTCTTGTTAAAAGCACATCAGCAAGTTCCCTTACTAAAGTATCATTAGTGAAGCAATTATCCAACACAATACACATAAGCTTTTCATCAATGTTCCATTTATAAAGCTTATCTATGATTGCCTTAGAGAGTGCACTAGTAGTATGAGGAACATTAATTGTAGCAAAATTCAAAATAGATTTTTGCAAATTCCATTCAGAATCAATGTAATGCGCAGTCAAAGAAAAATATCCATTATTTTGTTTTGATGTCCACATATTACTAGTGAGACTAATACGACATGTAAGACTGTCTAATAGATTATATAATTTTTCCTTTTCTTTTTCATAAATTTTAGGGCAATCCTTCTTGATAGTTGTGCGTGAAACTACTCAAAAATGTGGTTGAAGATTTCGACAAAATTCTCTAAATGCAAAATGTTCCACCATAGAGAATGGATACTCATGGAACATTATCATACGAGCAAGATCTCTTTGGCTTAATTCCTGATCAAACTTGAAATTCTTTACATCCATTTTACCATCTTTTCTTTCCTCAATACTCAGTAACATTTGCTGCAAATCTTTAGAACATTTAGCCAAATGTTGTGTTCTCAAGTGAGCCCTTAAATGACTTGTTCCATCTTTTGATCTATTAAGATCAACTTTCTTGCAATGATTGTATTTAGCTTTTTGAACCCCGTCAACTCTAATCTTTGTAAAATCATTCCAAACTAATGATGTAGTCTGTCTTTTTTTACCATTACTTTGTTCATTTTCTTATGTTGTTGGTGGATCGCTATCTACGACTTCCACATCTATCATAATTCCTAAAGAATAGAAGAAGGAAAAATAAAACATAACTGACAAGATTCATATTAGTAAAATTTATAAACAAGTTGTATATCTTATAAATTATAAAAACATAAATAGGAAAAAATAGAACAATTATAAACTCTATGCAAAATTTCCCAATGAAATGAATATATCCTATAATTTGCAACCACATACACAAACAATAGATAATTAATGTTCATAACCTAAAATTCATATTTCCATCACTTCAAAATTATGATATAAATACAAAATGTTCCATGACAAATATAGCATAAGCATGAGAAAAGTTTACTGTTCAAGAAAATTTTATATCATGCATTTATAAATAATGAAAACGCCATCCATATATACATATATTTCTTCAATTTTATCATTTTTTTAATAAATACGAACTAAAACTGATTTGAGTTCTACAATCCAAAGGAGAAAATCAAGGAAGCACAAACAAAATATATAAAAATAAGAAGTAAAATATTATGTAAGTTTTAATAATTTATTCAATCATATAAATGATGGGATTTGTAGTTGTACTGTAGTACTTCATTTACTTGTGCTTCATTAATGTTGTATTTACTGAATGTTGTTTGGTGGATCTACCATTAATTTGTTGTAATTCTCTTTGATGCATTTGAATTGTTTGGTCTAGTCATGAGCATTACTGCCGGAAATCGTTTGAGAACAGAATTATTTCAACAAAAAAAAACAATGAGAAGTGAAGCTTATCGTTTGAGTTAATTGTGTATGTCCTTGAGCCTTTTCCCTTTTTGTGTGTGACAAAAAAATCTTTTCTTTTGCTAGGGTTGGTATAAAGAATAGCGTCTTCAAATTCCATTTTTGTTTGACAACTTATTATAGAAATCTTATGGCTTTTATATAATGATTGGATACTGGTTCCAATAGCAATGTTCCACAAAACATAAACTAAAGATTGGAAAAAACATGTTTGAAATATCAAATATGAAAGACCAAATTAGCGATAGTGTACAATATCACAGCTTCTTTCTTATTATATCTTAAGTTCACAACTTCACGTATGCTGCAAAATATGTGCTTCATTACTATGTACTTCATTAATACTTGTAATGCAACTTCTATCACAGTTACTGTAGAATTTTCCTGATGGTAATGATTTATGAAACATATGTTTTTAAAGTCTAAATTATTGATGTAATTGCAAATGAACTTATAACTCAATTAGTTGCATTAATTGTATCAAGTATATGGAGGAGACCATGATCTGAATTCCACTAGTAATAGGTTATTAATTGGATTCTCAATGTTATTTTTCTCACATTTGAGCATGGATTTTGTTCTCCACTTATGGACATGTGCTTCTCTCTTAAGCTACAAGGGTATTCCTAGCTTATGATCTAATCTAAAAATTATTGCAAATGGAGACTAAATCCAAAGAGACTGCCTGCTAAATGCTAATGCCGGAAGCTAATCTGCTATAGACTATAGTGCTAAATGCTAAATGCTAAATGCTTATCATCTCAGAGTCACTATGCAAACATTAATACAATAACAAATAGAAACAAATCGGAAAGGGAGCCTGACTGCCTGAGGAGAGGAGACTGGAGAGCCACCGCCCACCAGATCTGGGAGGAGAGCGATCGAAGATTGGAGCCTGCGATCCGGAGAGAGCTGGAGAAGACCGATCGAGGACTGGAGCCTGGAGGATAGCGATCGGGAGAAAGCCGGAGTCGGAGTGTTTAGGGATCGCCGGATGGGGAGCTTGAGGAGGAGAGTGATCGCCGATCGAGGGGAAGAGCCACCGCTGACTGAGTGATCGCCGATCAAGGAGGACTTGAGGAGAGCGATCGGGAGAGAGTCGGAGCCCAGAGTGATGGGTAGCGGGAACAAGTGATAGTAGACCGCCGTACGACTAAGAAGAAGGACTAGAGCCCGGAGAAGGAGGAGGCTGAGCTGCCGAGGATAGGAAGAGGAGGACGCTTGTCGAGTGCCGAGTGCCGACTAGAGAAGAAGAATTTGAGAAGAGGACTTAGGGTTTAGTATTTATATAATGTAACTATATATCTATATAATGTAAAATTATATTAATAGGATTTAGAATTTCTATAACGAAGGTATATATATATATTGTATTTTATATTTATATAGTTAATGTAAAATTACTATAATAACTCTTATATAATGGGTAAACGGGTAGAGATGGAATTCGGGCCGGGCCAGCGCGTCGGTTGGTCCGGGGTCTGCCAAGATTACGGGCCAACGGGCCAGCGCGTCGGTTGGTCCGGGGTCTGCCATAATATTTTATATTTACGGGCCAACGGGCCGGGCCGGCCCATCGGGTCTGCTGCAACAAACCATGTTTTTTTTTTTTAAAAAAATTGATGGGCCGACCCGGCCCTGAGTCTTTCGTGGGCCAAATTAAGCCTACTCCGCGGGCCTTGGCGAGCCTGCCTGTTAGGCCCAGCACGGCCCACGACGAGCCTGGCCCGACCCAGCCCACGTAATCTTTTCCCTGGCCCGGGCTGGGCCGAGCGGGTTCGGGCCGGCTCGGCCCGATTTCCATGTCTATAAACGGGTGACGGGTAGATTAGGACCTCTACCTGTACCATATGCGATCGTGGGTAAAGCGGGTGACGGGTAAATGAGTAACGGGTTGAAAAAATGTTAACCCTTACCCTTATAAAACGGGATGGGTCGGGGCAGATTGCGGGTAAATACCCTCCCCATTTACAGACTAATGATTATTAATCGGATTAGTGCTTTATAAAAAAATGTTGTGTAAATTTAGGAAGCATTGGCCCCCACCCCCCTCCCCCCGGGCAAACAACACACACATCTTAAAAATTCTAACTTTATATATAGTTAAGAGAAAAAACAAGAGCGATAATTTAAATCTAAGTGTAAAAGGCTCTCCATGACTGCTACTCTGGCTCTGCCATTGTGAGGAAGGCAAGGCCATTTGCAACTCATCTCCAATTAAAAGCTTATAAATGTATCATATATGGGTGTGCCTATGATATCTACATGGATGCTAAAAAATTTGTTAGGTACCAAAATTTTTAACCTTGATCATTCATCTAAATATATGGATAGTAAGATTTATAGTTGCAATTGAACAATTGTAACTACTAATTGGTAGCTACAATTCTGTGAGATAATCTCATGCATACTATAAAATTTTCTTTCATATGTTAGTTGCTTATTTGCATGTTGTTCACTTGTTCATGTGTCATATTAGTTGTCCAAGAGAAGAAAAAAAAGGTCAATGAAAAATGGACTGAGTATACTTCCAAGCCTACTTCCAAGCCACAAGTAAAAAAATGTTTATGCTACATGCATACTCATCTTCAGTTATGAATCAATGACTTACAGTAGATCTACATCTCTGCTCATTCACTTGCTTCTTTTCTGTTTCATACTAAATATACATTGCATGATTTATCATTTCTAGATGTTGACCCTAAAGATTTTTGCTTTTGTTGTACATCAAATTGCAGGAATCAATTAATGGTTCTTTGCTACATTTGTTAACGTACCCATGCATAGAAGAAAAAGTGATTGAAGGGAAACTTTCCATTCATGGTAGTTACTATGATTTTGTTGATTGTACGTTTGAGAAATGGACTCTTGTTTGCAAGGAGGACATGGAGGGTGGCAGTGAGTATGGGATGAAGAATCACACTTTTTGGTCCTAGAGATGCTTCTTTTTACATGTCATACTAGAAAAAAGAAGAAGAAAATTCTATGATATCTATGGTATTGTCTTACAAAATTGTAAATACCTTTTGATAGTTATTACTTATTGGTTGCTACAATTGCTTATTTATTGTTACAAATTCTATCAACCATATGTTTTAATGAATGATTAAGATTAAAAGTTTTCAATATCCATCAAATTCTTTGGTACCTTTGTGGATACTATAGACATATTCATCTAATGAATATCTCACGTTCGGAATTCAGTTTTCTCAGCTTTTGGTGCAACTGGGAAGAAACTCCTTCACATTAACATAGCAAGTCTATGCTACTTTAGAAGAAACTAGTGCCATGAAAACTTAGTCTAGTTATTTGAGAGAGATCTTCTAGATCAACTCTATAATTATGGAAATCAAGTTATGCTTTGAATTTATTCAACTCTAGTTTATTGTGATCAACTCTCCCTTGGATGGATTTCTAGCCCCATCATTGTCTCTATTGTGCCTCAATTCATCGAAGATGCATTAATACTTATCATGATACATGAAAGGCCCTAAAGCAACACTACTCTCAATGAAATCAAGCTCATGTTATGCAACTTCACACTTGCTTCATCAATTATCAAAGGATCACTTTCTTTGGTCAAATATTTTAGTCAGTTGTCTATTAGATAGTTTTTTGGTCATTTGGTAGGCCAATTTATCGAACAATGATGAAGGTTTGTTAACCTTTTGTAGAAGTGTAATCATCGTCTATTGTTTCACAATAAAGTCTCTGATGAGCCCTCACGGTCGGAATTCAATTACGTCGGAAAGGATTTATCCTTCACCACACAAGTGCTCTCATTCTTTCAACTCGTAGGATGGATGGAGGCTATCATCTTCGGAAGATGTTGAAGGGTTACATATATAAAGGAAGAAAGTGGTAACCACCACAACCACCAACATCTCTTCATCACACCCATTCAGAGACGGTTGACATCTTACATCTCCTACATGGATATGATGGGTTAGCATGAATCTGTTTCATTCATCCATCTCAAGAGATTATTCATACAAGTAAATGTATCGTGTGACCAACAAGCATATATATAGTTGAGAGCATTACACTATGCACTTATTAGGGATAACATAGTGACTCAACCTCAAAGAAAATTATCTCTTTGTGTTCTAGACTATTCTGTTATATAAACATAACTATACTCAATCCTTCGAAAAGCTAGACTCAATTCTTCATTATTTCGTTATGCATTCACAATTATATCCTAGCCATCAGAAGACGATATAACTGGTTGACCTACAAATACCTAATAGAGATACAACAAAAATAGTCTTCCTTCGCCCTTATATTCCTTAGTTCAAGATTAATCACTTTCTTAGAAATATCTCTTTAAGTTATATCACACATAGTTTCAGATAACATACTAAAGTAGCAATCATTAATCTTTTACTTTTAGAATATAGTCAAAAGTCACAAAGGGAACCGATCAAGGTGTATTACCTTACGAATCTCATATAGTGAGGACACAGGGGGTTACTTCACTCACTTTTTGTATAAGTCACATAACACACTTGGTATGATTCAAGTACTACGGTGGAGTTTCACTTTGGATTTAAGTCAACGTCAAACTCTGAATTATAACATCGTACAAATCTTAGTCTAATTGCTATCATGTGCCCATCTTGAGTTCTCAAAATGCTCACCCTTCATAGGTGCAAAAATTGAGACCTCACATCTAACTTGTTTCAGGTTACATAGATAGTGGGATATCGATATCGGTTTATGTACTAGTAACACCCATGATCTTTGTTTGTGCATTCAAATTGTATATCTGAATGACAGGTGTGCTTAGTGCGGTTCACCAGTGCATTTTATAGGTGCAGTTTAGTAGCGTGTTTTAGTAGTCTAGAGTGTTGTTAGTTGTGAGTTTTGATTTGGGGATTGGTTATCCTACTTGATTTTGTGTTGATGGTTATGTTTTACTAGAGGATGATTTAGATGGTGATTTTTTTTATGATTTGTGATTAATAATCTTGGCCTTATTGGATTTTAATGATTAGTAGAGAGTTATCCTTGGAAGTATTTTATCATGTTTAATTGGCACTTACACAAGTTGTATGCATGCTTAGGAGATAATATAATTATTTGGATTGGGTACATGATGTACATGCCTTGCCTTGCTATGAGAGTTGTTTGTGCATGTGCTGGATTCTTGCTACCAAGTGAATAACTTTCATGCATGAGTTAAGTTGACTTAAGTTGAGTAGTGGGTGTGTTGGCTTGACAGTTGTCCCATGCAAGTCTTATTCTCATGGCTATATAAGAGGAATTGCTATGTGAGTTGAAGAGGATTTCCTGAGTTCTTTTCGAGAGAGAGAGAGAGAGAGGTGAAGGGCAAGAAAGTGTTGTTGTGTTCTGTGTTTTGGAAAAGAGAAGAGGAAAAGGAGAGTGGTTTCTTTGCGTGTGAAAGGGAAGGATGGGGAAGTGTTCTCTGGTCACCATGGAAGCTTTGGATGTGGGTGATAGCCGGAGTTGTTGGAGAAGTTGTTGTTTAAGGTGAGTTGAGGTTCTTTTGGAGTTGGATTCACCTCTCTTCTCTCTCTACATGTGGATTGATGTAACATCCTTAATTTCCCATAATAATTTAAACAAATTAAATTATAAAAAATTAAAAGCTAAATAGTAATATCAAACATCTAGGAACCTATGTGTGTAGCTTTGAGATTCCGGACTATGTGCACTAAATGCCAAAATACGCTCATCTGCACCTACAACCTAAAAACCACAGAAAAAACAGTGTGAGTGATAAAAGTCACTTAACACACACCCTACAAAAACAACAGAAAACAAAACTATAATAATTTCCCTTTAAAAACTATTTTGTAATCATTTTCTCCAAATCCACCAACACCAATAACTTGGGTCCAACAGGCTGAAAATCACGAAACAAGGCCCTACCAGGCCCAAACTACAAGAAACACGGCCCACACCTGTCAAACCAACAAACGAAGGCTTTACAACCCAAAATCACAAGTGAGGCCCTCAATGACCAAAACTACACACAGTGAATTGAGAAACTTGCCGCTAGACAACCAACTCTTGCAACAAATAGCCACCACAGTGTACTGCACTACCACGGTGACACTACCCTGTGCAAGAACGACACCGTCCCGCGATTCTCCTATCTGGAGAACCCTCACAAAGCCAACTCCTCCTAAGATAGTAGTCTTGTCTATCAGGATGCTACTAACTACGGAGCATGTGTCCCACCTACATTGGCCACCACAGCATACGCCTCATCACAGCATCCTCCACACTGTGCTCAGGAGGGAGTCTTATACCTTCACACCTGACGACACCTAAGCTTCAATGCTTCCAGCGACAGTAGGAGTATCATACCTTCCCGTTATACCACAAACACCTCAACCCACGAACCTCAACCCTAACCTTGGCACGACAGTCAAGGAATGTCATACCTCCAAGACCTGATGAACCTCAACCTCAAGTATCTTGGCCCCTGAACTCAACCAGAGAGACGCACTTGACCACCCGAGAATGTCGTCACATTCCCTGATCCTAACAACACGGTCCCACGGTGTCTCAGCTCGTACACAGAAAAACAGGAAAATCATTTCCAAAACTGGTCAACACCTCTCTTCGAAAATCATTTTCATAATTGTTTTATATTTTTGGAAACTCTGCCAAAATCTCTACAAAACTAGCGTATCAGGTGTTCAACAAGACTACCACTGATGGCCCACAATCCCATCTCAAATGGGCAAAACAAGTCAATCCGGGAAATCCTCGGAAAACCACTTGGGCCCTAATTCGGCAAATCGGTCAGAATCAGACGACCGAAATGGATATAGGCACCCAAAACGGCAAACTGAAATCCAGGTTGGTCAACCAAAAATCCCTAGTTCAGAAGACCAAACTAATTCAGTCGATCGAAGTTGGTCCAATAGTCAACACTCAAGGCCTGGAACGGCAAACCGAAGTAATTCGGTCAACCAAGCCAGGGCTAGAGGACCAAAACTGTAACATCTGTGCCTAGCTTTTCCATTTAATATAAACCATGGAATTTCTTGTAATTATTGGTGTGTGGTTTATTAATGGTAAATCCAGATTGTGTTTGTTGGTTGTGGGCTCTCCCTATGTTTTGTGCCCCTGATTGCTCCCTTGTGGTGTGTTTTTCATTGGCTAGTGGGTTTGTTCTGCTTTGGGACCCGTGTTTGGGTGTGATGCCCACTTGGGCTTGGGCTTGGGCTTGGACCTGGTCAAAGAGCCAACGGTGCCTGTGACTCCCTGTTTTTCTTCTCTCCGCGCCCGTGACTTATGATCGGTCCTCTCCTATGCGTGTGGGCTAGCGGGAGGGCTGCTTGTCCCTTCCCTTCTGGAGCAGCGAGGTTGGCAGCGGACCGGCGTGCTTCGAGGGATGGCAGGCGCGGAGGTGGCTTTAAAGAGGGAGGCAGGTCGCGTGGGGATAGAGGGGAGAACCAGAGATATAGGGCTAGAGGGAGTGCGGAGGCTGAGGAAGGGTCGCACATCGGAGGAGATCGCACAAGTGTGGGGGTTGGCTGGTGCCGTGCACCGCCGGAGCTTGAGGACACGTGAGACTCGTCGAAGCCAAGTACGCGTTCCTCCTTCTGTTTCCTTTCCTCGGTTGAGGCATGTTAGGTTAAAGGAGAAAATCATGGAAAATGATGTTAAAATCATGCAAAAATGAGGAAAATGTTGGGAATGAGAGGAATAATGTGGTTATGTTGATATCATGTTGATTCGCGGGTGTTTTGTAAGATTTTCGTGGGTATTCTTGAAGCATGCTACAGTGATTGTGTTTGGGCTGGATGCCTTTGTGATTTTTGATAGAACAACATGCTTAGCGATTTTATGATCGGATTGTGGGGTTTTGAAGTAGACTTGGAGGTCTACACCTCATGTTTTATTGGTAATTTTCGTGGCATGTTTGATGGATCCGATCCTTACTCCCACTTTGGGGAGAAGAAACGACGGAAATCGGAGAGATTTCTGCAATCGTAGAAATTCGGTATGACGAACTGGATTCGGTATGCCGAACTAGATTCGGTATGCCGAAATGCTCCCAAGTGGTTCCCTGGACCACTAATTCGGACGACCGAAGCATTTCGGACGACCGAAGCATTTCGGACGACCGAAGCATTTCGGACGACCGAAGCATTTCGGTCGACCGAAGCATTTCGGTCGACCGAATCAGGGGATTTCGGACGACCGGATGATTTCAGTCGACCGTTCTAGCGGGGGACTGGTTTACCTGATAGGGATTCGGAATGCCGAAGTACTTCGGTCGACCGAATCAGGGAATTTCGATCGACCGGAACGAAATTCGGTATGCCGAATCAGAACCCTAAGCTATTTTGGGAAATTTTTAGAAAAATGATGATAAATATGGATAAATATATGATAAATGTATGAAATGCATGGAAATGACTTGTGAGATGATGCATGCAAATATGTTATTTTTAATGGTGTTTTCCATGATATTTTGACACATGGCTTATGTGTGTGAATGTGGACCCATGTAAGGGGTGATTGCATGGTACAATGACCATGAATGAATGTGTGGGTTTAAAGACCACA
>JAMKQA010010114.1:0-34438 GCA_024699735.1 Posidonia australis | reverse complement strand
AAAGAGGCTAAATGGGCTCAAATAGGCTTGCATGAAGTCAAATAGGCTTGAAATGGTGTAGTGGGCCCAAATGGGCTCAATCAGGGTTTAGTGGGCCTTCATGGGCCCAAATAGGTTTCCATGAACCAAATGGCCTAGGTTAAGGGGTTTGAGCTCAACCACCAGACCCATCCTGCAAAATTGGTAAAATTGGGGTGTCTACACACCTGATGCATCGTTTACTGAGGTTTTGGAAGAGTTTTCAAAGATATGAAAATTGTTTTGAAAATGATTTCAAAGATATGAGTTGGCAGATTTGGAAAATGGTTTTCTTAGTTTTCTGTGTGTGGACCGAGACAGTGTGAGATCATATCGTCGGGATTAGGGAATGTGGCAACATTCTCGGGTGGACAGGCGCGACTCCCTAGTTGAGGTTGGGGGCCGAGATACCTAAGGCTGAGGGGCGTCGGGTCTTGGAGGTATGAGACTCCTTGACTGTCGTCTCGAGGCTAGGATTGTGGTCCGCGAGTTGAGGTATCTTTTGACATGACAGGGAGGTATGATACTCCTATTGTCACTGTGAGCACTGAGGCTAGGGTGTCGTCGGGTGTGGAGGTATGACACTCCCTCTTGAGCACCATATGTGGAGGACGCCGTGAGGAGGCATACCATGTTGTGGTAAGTGCGGGTGGGACACATGCCCTGTAGCTGGTAGCGTCATGAGAGATAGGAAAGCCTTCCCAAGGAGGGGTTGGCTTTGTGAGGGTTCTCCAGGTGGGAGAATCGTGGGACGACGCGGCTCTTGCATAGGGTGGCACGGTTTGGCGGTGTAGACGTTGTTGATTGCTCTTCGGTGGATAGCTTGTGGCCAGAGTTTGGTTGCCTGGTGCTGGGCTTCCCGACTCACTATGTGTGGTTTTGGCCATTGAGGACCTTTGCTTGTGGTTTTGGCCTAGTAGAGCCCCAGTTGTCGTTTTGGCCGGTGTGGGCTTGGTTTGTGAGGTTTTGAGAAATGGTTTGCGAAATGAATTTAAAAGAAATTCAATTTAGGATTTGTTTTTCGCCGTTTTCGTTTGGGGTGCGTACTGGGTGACTTTTGTCACTCATGTGTTTTCCTCGTGTTTTTGGTTTACAGGTGCAGGCATGCAGAGGGTTAGCGTAGTGCATATAGTCTGGAGTTTCCTAGCCACATACACAGGTTTCTGGTAGCTAGGTATTTTCTGTTTGGCTTCAATTTTCCCGTAATTTAATTTATTTTAAATTACAGTGGGAAATGTGGGGTGTTACAGTTTGGTATCAGAGCTTCAGGTTCACCAAGTTGCACTACACCTTGAGTGTCTAGTCTAGAGACTCCATAGGTTTGCATGCACGATGGAATCTGCACCTGATTTTTCACCATAGTTTTCTGGTTGTTGTTTTGTCTCTTGTGCAAGTACTTTGCCTTTCTTCGGCAGGATGCCTCCTTGTGATCGTAAGGGCAAGGTCCTTGTCGCGGAGACCGAGCTCCGAGAGATGTAGGCGGATGGAAGGCGGTTCGTGCGTGCGGAACTAAGGAATTTGGCACTCGGGTTCTCTCACACGTTCAACAAGAGTGGTGCTAGTGAGCTGTTGAGTGACCCGTGGGTGAACCAGTTCTCGAAGCTTCGTCTGTCGTCGTTCAAGGGCAAGGTTAGTGCTGAGGAGAGCGAGGCCTAGTTGGAGAAGGTGGTGAAGATGCTGGAGAGCATGGCGTGCCTAGAGGAGCATTGGGTGCGGTTGGCGACTTATCTGCTGGATGGTGAGGCAGATAGGTGGTGGAAGTCTATGAGGAGGTTGAAGTTCCCGGACTCAGTCACTATTAGCATCTAGTGGAAGGATTTTAAGGCAACCTTCTACGAAAAGTATTTTCTCGCTCATGTGAAGGAGCAGCTTTGCCAAGATTTCCGGAGTCTGAAGTTGGGCATGATGTCGGTGCTCGAGTATGAGACTGAGTTTGCCTAGTTGGAAAGTTTTGCTGTTGCCTATGAGTTTGAGAAGGAGTGGCAACAGAGGTTTCTGGACGACTTGAACCTAGGGCTACAGGTGAAGGTGATGGGCTATCAGTGCGAGATTGTGGAGGACATGGTCGGGATGGCTTATTGCTTCGAGGCAGAGTATCAGAAGTTTTTGGAGAGTCGTCCCAAAGGGAAGGGTAAGTCTTCTTTTACCTCCCGATTCTCTTTCTCCGGTCTTCTAAGTACCAGTAGTTCTAGTAGCCCTGAGAAGAAGCAGAAGGCGAGGTACCGTGTTTCCACTGCGGGCCGATAGAGTTTTGCTGAGAGTTGCAAAGCTGGCCTCAGTCAAACAGGGTCCAGTGCTCCCGGTGGGAACCATTTCTTCAACTGTGGTCAGGTGGGCTACATCGCTACATATTGTCCTCATCCTTGGCAGCCTTCAACCTTGGTGGTGTGCTATAATTGTGGGAAGGGGGGACACATTCAGAGATCTTATCCGGAATCGCCTATGAAGGCAGGAAGCACGTCACAGCAGCCAACTAGGGGACCGGTGTTCACCATTGCAACTCCAATTGCTGAATCTTCGGGAGATGTAGTTGAGGGTAAGGATGATTAGTTGATTCTGTAACCCTCTGAGATTTGTTGTAATCTCCTTGTAATCTGGACATCTGCCTGATTGTATGGATGTGTGGTGTTGTTTGTTTGGCCATCAGGTTCTTTTATTGTGGTTGGTCGGATGGTCGAAGTGTTGTTTGACTCAGAGAGTTCTTTTTCCTTTATCTCTGAGTCTTTTGAGGCAGAGTTGGGAGGGAAACTAGCTAGATTGGCCTTCCATCTTAGCGTGGTGACGCCACTAGCAGAGCACAGTTTGGCATGGAGGTATCTGTGGTTTGTCGACGTGACGTTGAATGGCAAAGAGTTCCACACTAGCTTGATCGTGATGGACATGTGGGAGTATGATGTGATACTCGGCATGGATTGGTTGGCACAGCAGTCCGCTTTGATCTACTATGCTCGGAGGAGAGTTTATTTTGGGTCTCCTGAGGATGGGTCTTCCTTTGTGCAAGGTGGGTGCCAAGGTGAGCCTAAGCTTGTCATTTCAGCTATGAAGGCTTGTATGTCTTTGGTCAGAGGTTGCATGGGGTATCTAGCCAGTATAGTTACCTTCACTTCTCCTGAGTTGAGTGTTCACAACATCTCTATGGTGTGTGAGTATCCCGACGTTTTCCCTGACGATTTGCTTGGTATGCCAACTCACAGCGAAGCAGAGTTCTCGATCGATCTGATCCCTAGTTTTGATGCAGTGTCGAAGCCTCCCTATTGCATGGCACCAGCGAAGTTGCGAGAGCTCAAGACTCAGTTGCAGGAGTTGCTGGACAAGGGGTTTATCAGGCCGAGTGTGTCTCTAAGGGGAGTGCCTGTCTTGTTTGTACGCAAGAAGGATGGTTCGTTCCGACTGTGTATAGACTATCGGATGCTGAACTAGGTTATGATGAAGAACGAGTATTCCTTGCCCCATATTGATGACCTATTCAACCAGTTGTAGTCTGCATCGATGTTCTTAAATATTGATCTGAGGTCAAGGTATCACCAGTTGAGGATACGAGACTCAAACATTCAGAAGACTACTTTCTGGACACAGTACTGGCATTACGAGTTCACGGTCATGCCTTTCAGCTTGACCAATGCACCGGCTGCATTTATGGATTTGATGAACAGGATTTTCAGCCCATTTTTGGACCAGTTCGTTGTGCTTTTTCTTGATGACGTGTTGGTCTACTCCTCGGATGTTGAGACTCACGCCTTGCACCTGAGGGCGGTTTTGGATACTTTGAGGCGTCATTAGCTATATGCCAAATTCTCCAAGTGTGAGTTCTAGCTGAGTGAAGTTATGTTCCTTGGCCATTTGATCTTTGGAGAAGGCATCAGAGTGGATCCTGCCATGGTCGAGGCAGTGAGCAGTTGGGAGCGACCTAGGACTGTGTCGGAGATCAGGAGTTTCTTGGGTTTGGCGAGCTATTATAGGAGGTTTATCAGGGATTTCTCCTCCATAACTACATATTTGACAGAGTTGATCAAGAAGGGAGTTCTGTTTTGCTGGGACCAGAATTGTGAGGCGAGTTTCCAAGAGCTGAAGTCTCACCTGGTTTCTGCCCCTGTGTTGACTCTGTCTTTTGGGAGTGGCGGCTTCACTTTGTATAGTGATGCCAGTGGTGTTGGGTTTGGGTGTGTTTTGATGCAGCATGGCAATGTTATCGCGTATGCTTCGCGCCAACTGAAGGATCATGAGAAGAAATACTTGACCCACGATTTGGAGATGATTGCTGTAGTGTTCACTCTCAAGCTCTAGCGACACTATCTCTATGGGAAGCAGTTTGAGGTCTTCATCGATCATCAGAGCTTGAAGTATATCTTCACATAGAGAGACCTTAACTTGAGGCAGCGCTGTTGGGTGGAGTATCTGAAGGACTATGATTTCAACCTATCCTACCATCCCGGTAAGGCCAACGTAGTCATCGATGCTTTGAGTTAACGTACGCACGTGATGGAGAGCTTGATGGTCAAGGAGTGGACCATGTTGGAGGATCTGGTGAGCTATAGGCCGAAACGACAAGCTCCGGGAACAGTTGGTGCCTAGGTGGCCAACCTGTCTATTGGCCCTAAGCTGTTAGAGTTTATTGTCGCCTGTCAGCAGCTGGATCCATTTGTTCAGGCTGTGTTTGAGAAGTTGGAGGATGGTGGAGAGCCTCATTTCTCTGTTGGGGCTTATGGAAAGCTAAGGTATGATATGTGTCTGTATGTGCCCCAGCATGATGAGGCCAAGCAGAGGTTGTTGGATGTATTGAGACTTGAAGCGGAATTTTTGGTGGCCTGGCATGAAGAGAGATGTTATTGACCATGTGGCGAGGTATACCACTTGCCAGTTGGTCAAGGCAGAGCACCAGAGACCTGGAAGGACCTTGCAGCCGTTGGATATGCCTGTGTGGAAGTGGAAGCACATCTCGATGGACTTCGTGACTGGTTTGCCACGGACTCAAAGGAAGAACGACATTGTGTGGGTGATCGTGGATCGGCTGACCAAGTCTGTTCACTTCTTGGCCATTCGGGTGAAGCTTTCGATGCACTGCCTAGCAGAATTGTATGTTTTCGAGGTGGTTAGGCTGCATGGTGTTCCGGTGTCCATCGTGTCGGACAGAGACACAAGGTTCACCTCAAGGTTTTGAAGGACTCTGCAAGAGGCCTTTGGCACTGTGCGCAACTATAGCACAGCATTTCATCCTCAGTCAGATGGTCAGACAGAGAGGACTATCCACACGCAAGAGAATATGATCAGAGCATGTGCCTTAGACTTTCAAGGGAGTTGGGAGGACCATTTGCCGCTGATTGAGTTCGCCTACAACAATAGTTATCACTCGAGCATCGGGATGGCGCCGTACCAAGCTTTGTACGGTAGGCCATGCAGATCGTCGGTTTGCTAAAGCGAGGTGGGTGATCGTCAGTTGATTGGTCCTGAGCTTCTGCAGCTGTATGCGGACAAGGTCGATTTGATCCTTAGCAGGTTGTTGGCTTCATAGAGTCAGTAGAATAGCTATGCCTACAGGAGGCGGAGACCACTGGAATTTCTGGTGGGAGACTGTGTTCCTGAAGGTGTCACCGACCAAGGGCGTCATGAGGTTCGGAAAGTGTGGCAAATTGAGTCGTCGCTATATTGGCTCGTACCAGATCACCCAGAGGATTGGTGGGGTTGCTTATCGGTTGGATTTACCACCAGAGATGTCATCCCTGCATGACGTGTTCCATGTCTCCATGCTGAGGAAGTGCCTGTAGACACCCCAATTTTGAGGCGACTCGTAAGTGGACTCTCCAAAGATGTTGCTTTGGATGCTGCAAGCTTAACCACTTTGGAACCCAATTTGACATTTTAATTAGCCAAGAATCATCGCACAAATCGACCCCAAGCCTATGGTCCAGCTGCTAGGTGGGAGCACCATAGTGGAGCACCAAGCTGGCGCACTAAGTTGGCGCGTCGGGATGGCGCACCCACTCGGTGCACCAAAATGGCACACCACTCTGGCACACTGACTTGGAGCACCACCACTTTTCAGGGTGCTGGCTACTAGCTTTCCATCTATTATGCTCGTAATAGTCTTGCGAATATTCCTCACGAATCTACGCGAGGCTATTGAGCTTCGAGTCCTTTTGCATCCCAAGGAGTTACCATTTGATCCTCTTTAAAAAGCCTTGCTTAAGCAATGTTTTGCTCTCCTGGCAGAGCTACCTACCATCTCTTAGCAAGTCACCCACTCCTAGCAACCAACACATCAATTCCCAGAGCACATTCTCGCATCCTAGAGCACGACCAGTTGAATCCAAGGCAACAAGGAGGAGATACCTTGATCCATCCAAGGAGGAGACACCCTAGGCAAGGTAAGGCCCTTTACCTATCTCTACTTAGATTTTTTAGACAATATCCGGAATAAAGCATGCAACCA
The DNA here is from genome assembly GCA_024699735.1 of Posidonia australis. Lineage (NCBI taxonomy): Eukaryota > Viridiplantae > Streptophyta > Magnoliopsida > Alismatales > Posidoniaceae > Posidonia > Posidonia australis. Next base: position 27,993 of record JAMKQA010010114.1, on the reverse strand, counting down.
AACTGATATATGGTTTATATAGCAATGTTCTCTCTTGCATTTTGTGATATTTTGGATGCTCCTTCATATATGCTTATTGCTTCTGTGTCGTAATGATCTCTGCACTGTATGGTTCTATTTTAACAATGCATCTTGATCCAATGTAGCCACTAGCATTGGATTGAACTGTAAATCATCCTCTCTACATGTTTATCATTTCTACATGATTATTAAGCCAACTAAATCACTTCACAACCCATTAAATCATCAACAATAGTTACAACCCTTGTAATCCATGAGTATGCATAACTTGAAGAGAGAGTGATAAAAGGGTTTTTATGCTTGTATCTTTATCATATTTAAGTTATCTGGCATCTAGATAAATGGTCTGGGTGGTCAGTAATCTATTCAGTTGCATGCATTTAGTCCTAACTCTGAGATCAGACTGCAATCTAAAACAGAGTATTTAGGGTGCACCGACCTGGCGCACCAGGCTTGTGCACCTAGCTAGCGCACCATCCAGGCGTGCCAGGCTGGGGCACCTGCTTGGTCGTAGGGTGCAGGCAGCCAACTTTGCATCATAATCTGCATGCTATTCCGATTGTCTTGGACTTTTATTTTCATGATGTTTTATCCCTGCTATGTCATGTTCTTGTGTGCACGCTTTCAGCATGTGGTAGTGTTGTTTGTTTTAGTTTCGCATCTAGCATAGTCAGCTTGTTACTGGGGTCTGGTGAACTGGTTCCCCCATAGACTCTTGTTTGAGGAGCTCTTATGCAACAGTCCATGATCCAGGACCAGGTAGCATGGCTGAAACCCATTAGCATTATTTAGAGTAGGGTTGTGTGGTCTTCTGTGAGGCATATAGCCCTTGAGCACAACACCCATATCATGCTTTCTTGGGTTTCCTCTTTCCTTTATGACCTTGTGGAAGAGGGGAAAACTCACTCATACGTGATCGGGAGTTTTAGATATTCATGATACGTATTCAGATGGTTTTATGCATATTTACAAGACTTTATATCACTTCACTGGCATACTTTTCTGGCACACATCAGTATAGCACATTGGTGGCGCACAAGACTGGCACACCAGTTTGGCGCACTACATAGGTGCACCTGCCTGTTTTTCACTGCACACAGTGGTTTTTGGCATGGTATTTAGCCTGATTCCCGGTTTGCTTTGCCTTTGGTTTTCTTTGGTTGCATTCCTGGATATATCAGGGTGACTCCAATTTATTTTCATCCACAGTTGTGCATGGTAGCCTTGGTTTTGCATATAGCAAAGTGAGGACGTTAGCCACCCGATATTGTTGGATATGTGATTATATCCGTGCAATATTTTTGCATCGATATTTGATCCATCACTTGGGGTGATCTTTTTGAGCACAAGGACACACCCTACAGTCCCTCTACCCATGATTAGCATAAGGCACCACTTGCATGTAGCATTGCATGGCATATCGCCCTTGGACGTACAGAAATCGACTGAAAAGCCAACATTCCATATAAGTAAGCGAAAAACCCATGAAAGACCGATTTTTCGGGCGCACGGGGGAGCCTAATACCTTCCCCGTGCATAACAGGGATCCTTGCCCAAATTTATGGTTCATGATTGACCTTTCCTTTTCCATTGGTTTTATGGCATGGTTTTAATGTTTTAAAACAGTTTTCCTCGTCTCCCGTTTTCTAGTTGACTAGGTGGCGACTCCTGCATTTTTATCATTTGCTTTTTATTTACTTTGCCGTGACTTCGTTGGTCCTCGTGCATTAGGCCTTTTGTGCCAAGCACGAGGCTGTCACCGGCATGGTTAGAGGAACTGGCGACTCCTCTGGGAAAACCAAATACTAGCTTTTGTTTTGGGTTTTTCGTTTACTTTGGCTTTTTTCCTTGTTTGCTTGTTCCCCATGCTTTTCTTTGGTTGTCTCTTTGTATTATAAGTTGTGTCTTTCTTACATGCATGCCTTTTGTATAATGGGTGTTTTCTTTTTAAACATTTGCTATGCCACCACTTTTGCACATAACAAGCACATGCCTTTTGTATGTTGATTTATGTTTGCTTTGCATGTTTTCTTCCCATTTTACATATGCCATGTTTAGGAGATGAGAGACTTGTTTTCCTCCCCCTTTGGGTTAATGAAAATATAAAAAGAAAGAATTAATAAATAGGACACAAACTAGTGACAAATTGCAAACTTGCCCCCATGGTTTAATAAATTTGCAAGTAAAAGACTTAAAGCATATTTTGCATTCATCATATAGGGCATGCATCTTCTCATCTCTTGAGTCCACCTATAGTTTGCGAAGGACAGTTCTCAGTTTTCTCATTCTATGGCTTTGGCATGGGATGAAATACCGGTATGTCCCTCCTTGTCCGGGGTCGTGTCGGTGTTAGTAGAGGGTACATCCTACTACTTTGGAAAAGGACGAGGCCCCGAACGCACCACCTGTTCACTGCTTAAGCTTTGGCTAGGATTTAGAACGGGAACCTTTATCTTCTAACCTTGAGTCAAAGACTCATTTACCCCTATGTGAACCTGGAGTACACAACCTGGTAGGACACCCTTAGATTGTGTGAGAGTGCGTGCTAGAAACATTCATGCATTTGAATTCCATACCATCATAAGCACTGCATCTTTTCTAACATATTTCTGTGTTTTTGTACAAAGAGTACCTGTCAGTGTGCGAGTTCCGTAGCTAGAGCTCGAGGTTTTTTCCTTTCGCTGACACCCAACGTGACCCGGTTCTTGACCGCATCTCCTGAGTTATTTGTTACCTTTGACGATAGCTCGTCCTAGGGTTAGTCCTCTTGTTCCCAGCCGTAGTCCAATCTGTACCCGCTCGCGATCTGCTATGGCCCAGTAAACCAGTGAACCCCTTTCCTCTGCTGTCCTGGAGGAGGTCCCTATTTTAGTGTACCCTTCCTTTGTCTCTTTTCGTGTCATCACTGCTGCCTCCAATTTTGCCTTAGCGTCCAGAGGACCTCCGTTACCCCAGTTCCGTGTCCCTGTGGCTACCCCGCGTTTGGGACCTTCAGCTTGGTCTTCTGCTGCTTTTGGGGCCACAGCAGTTGAGTCTGTTCCCATGACCTTTCCCCAAGTTTCTTTTGCTGTCTTCCTCAAGGCTATGTGTTTTCCAGCCCCCTCCGATTGCGGCTGTTTCTGTAGTAGCTTCTCCCTAGTTTGGACAACTGGGTTCTCAGCTTCCGGACTCTTCTGTCTCTCTTTTGCCTCCATCTTTTGGAGCCATTGGTGACGATCCAATGACCGCGCAACTGCAACAAATGTCGGCCCTCACCCAGCAGTTGTAGGGATTAGCACTAGCACTCTAGCCCTTTTCGAGTTTATCTTTCCCGACTCCCGAGTAGCCTCTGCAACCGGCACTAGGACCACAGATTGCACCCACTACACCACCCCCACAGTCGTTGCCATCCCTCGTCTCTCCGGCGATAGGGGTGTCGACATTTCCATTTGCAACACCGCCACAACACCCACTACAGCATACATCTCCATTATCTGGTGGCCAGTCTTCCAGGTTGGCGGGAGCGCAACCCACCATGAGCGTAGTATCAAGGGCCATTCTGGTCCAATAGCTCTTGCTCCCACATTCTGCACCTCCTGTAGCACCACCCCCTACCTTATCCTCACCCATGTATCAGACACAAGCTTCATCTTTTGTACCACAGCACACATCACCCATGCATGGGTACACTGGCCATCCTGTCGTAGCACCACACGGCGGAAAGGTGGATCCAGAGGAGCCTTTAGGGGCGACCCATACACTGTACGTGGCACCCGCCTCTACTGCACAATAGACGACTGTAGTAGCTCCAGACGCTCTCCTTGCAAGGATGAACGATTTGGAGTGCACACTCCGACAAGTGCAAGGTGAGGACCGTCGATCCTACCAATTCCGGGTCCTCTGTTATTTTCTAGAGGCGACTCTCCCACTGAACTTTCAAATTCCGGAGTTCGAAAAATACAATGGTAGGGGCTGTCCGATTTCTCATCTCAAAGCCTATTGCGGAGACCTTGCCCAGCTCCAGGCTGATGAAAGGTTGTTAATCCGCTTGTTCTAGAAGAGTCTTACAGGGCTCGCGTTGAAGTGGTTCACCTTCCTTGACATGGCCACCATCAAGACTTGGGACGACCTCACGTAGGCGTTCCTCAAACAGTATTCCTTTAACCTCGACCAAGTCCCAAAGCGCGTTGACTTGGTCACAATTAAGCAGAGGCCCTAGGAAACATTTGGGGAGTATGTTGGATGTTGGCGGTCCTTGGCTTCGCAGGTCAAAGATAGGCCCTCCGATGAGGAGTCTATTGAGATTGTGATCCGAGGAGCACAGCCAGCAGTCGAGGCTCTGCTCAGCATACAGCCAGTCACCACTTATTCTACTTTGCTTCGGGCGGGTGCCTGTGTTAAGAGTTCACTACGCGGCGGCAATTTTCCAGCACCCTCTGCATTTGCCAAATAGGCCACTTCCTCACATAGTGGTGCTAGCAGCAGCAACAACAACAATAACCATAATGCCAATCCACCCAAGAGGCGGGACCCCTCCAGGGATACAGTCTCTTACATTAGATCCCTTGCTGCACCGACGAATGTCCATCTGCCCTCTCAGCACCAAGTAATTTATGCACCCATGCCCACACTTGAAGCATGTCATGCATCACACATCACTCCCACTGCCACTCCAGTTTATCCTACCCCACCTGTGGGGATGCACCCGTCATTGGCACATCCGCAGCCAAGGCGGCAATGCCATCATAGGCGCCACTATGCCCCTTTAGTGGAGCCGTTGAGCATGGTGTGTTCCCTAAAGTTGCATCCCTTTTGAGGCTGCCTGAGATTCACCCGCCGCCAAGTCCGCTTCCTGCCTAGTATAATGCGAGCGCATTCTGCAATTTTCATCAGGTCGTAGGCCACTCAACGGATAATTGCCTTACACAAAGGAACGCAATCTAGGACTTGATTGACTAGAAGGTCATCGTTATTAGTACACAGGCGGCAGGACTCGAGCCCACATCAGCAGCCACACAAGCACCACCAACACAACCCAACATAGTGAGCCAGCCATTACCTCAGTATTCAGCCCTGGGAGCAGTCGGCCTCTCAGGAGTCAGTTCCATCTTTCCTGTTGATTCTATCTGATCATTTATTCGCTCCACTAATTTTATTCATGGTGTATCATCAGCTTTTCCACGTTAGTTGTATCTATCCTTCCTGGGTGATTCCGAGGAGTCGATTAGTTTGATTCGGCCTACCATTGAGGCAATCTCTGCTCTAGCTCCAAACCGTGTCCTCTTTGAGCCTAAACCCTCTGATATTTTGTACCGTGTCAACTGGTTTGAACCGGTCAATTGCTATCTTGCCCTTGAATCCCCGTTTGATGGTCGAACTTGTGTCGTAAGTGGGAAACGATAAATGAACCCCTTGGGCGATACAACCATGGAATCGTCGAGCTAATCTCGGCGAAAGAATGGAGGAAGCATGAAGGATTGTGATACAAACGTCAGTACCAGCAGAAGAGATCCCTGCACTTCGGTAAGTCTCCAAAGATGATCATTTCCCGTGATTTAACTAACTTCACCAGTGCAGGCGTCTTGAATCCAAGCCAGAGTTTGTTCACAACCTCAATGTCACAGTTGCCAGCAGTTTGGATTTATTCAAAAGAATTTTTCCAAAGAACGATCATTCAGAGTCAGAGCAGACCTGTGAACAGTTTCATAGTTGTACAGTGCTGTCAGAGTCAGAACAATTGGCAGTGTGTCAGGTAGCGGCTGTACAAGATCTTGCTTAGAAGGCAGACTTAGAAAGCCTGGCAGATGACACAATTGAAAATATTTTGTTCCAAGAACAATTGGAAGGGCACGTGGAGGACTTAGCAGAGCACGACAGAATCAAGGAAGGGAAAACCATTATTTCACCACCGCAGTCAGAATCACCAGGACCAGGCTTCAATTATGGTCCTCCAAGAATCGGAGAAAGTTTTCGTTGGACCAATGATTGTCACGCATCAGCGTCTCCTAGCTGAAAAGTACTACCAGTGATCATCGACCACGCCCGAGCCTTGCGAAACATTCCATTGTGGGCCATGCATCTCTATGTTTCTTGTTTATTGCATCCAAACATCACATAAATCTTGTCATATGCATTGTACTTTCTTTTCGTTTACACTGTAATCATAATATGAGACATTGGCATAACCATTTCCCGATGAGGAAAATCAGGAAGCCAGCTTGCTTAGGAAGAGTTTGATCCTCCTCATGCATTACTACGTGTGTGACCTAGCAAGTAAGGGAGCCAGCATTCGTGGGAAAGTGGACAAAATGTACAAATTCACAAGGGGCCTATACCTTGAGAGGGAGGAAAAATGATAGGTTGTGAATGAGGGTGAGCCAAGAAAATATATAGACTTTGGAGCACAAAAGAAATAAGAAGGTAGAAGTTGAATATAGAAGTTGGCTCCAATGAGAGAGGCATGCAAGATGACTCTATCCCTATCACATAACTTGGAGAGGAGTCGAAGCGTATCCCTACCAAGCACATATAAGGGACTAGCCACCCCTTTTACATCAAAAAGAAAGAGAGCAGCCACCCTTTAGCCTAGGTGTTTATTACCTCCAAGCAGGGATAGAGTTGGTCAGCATACCTTTGAGGAAAACAAATGATGAATTATTGAAAAAAGTAGGTATAGGGCCCTAGGAGTTTGGCATGGAGCCTATTTTATCCCGAAAGTCCATTGGTTGAGTGAGAGCCACCATAAACCCAGGGATCCGGGTAGCATCAAGTGAGTTGAGGACATTCTAGTTCCTTGTAGCAGGCAATGAAGGCTTCCTCGGCGTTGAGGGCATATCTTCTATACACCGTGCATAAATCTTACTTTCATCTTATGGGTCCTACATAAATCACTTGGCATTCAGCATTTTTGATCGCACCACTTTTGCATTTTGCATCGCTTTGCAAGGCGTTTGCCTACATTCCAACTAGGGGCATGCCAACTTCCTTGTTGAGTCAGAATTTTGGCAAACAAGGGGATCTTCAACCGGAGGCATGTTAACTGCTCTCTGGTTGGAAGTAGGTCTTTGACTAGGGGCATGCCAGGTGCCTTTCTAAGTCAAGAAGATCACTAGGACAGTGCTACTGCCAGGAGCAAGCGGGCCAACACAAACTACTTGTTATAAAGAGCATAGACTGAATTCATTGTTAGGATAGACCAAAGCCAGTTCCCTTATTACAACCCTTCATTTGTACAAAGATTGCTCACTTGATGGGAAATTCAGAGCTGTGGACTCCATCACGTACCAGCAGTACAAATAGTTTAACTCCCAAGGTTTAAAATGCAAGATGATTGCTAAAATTGCTTCTTGATCCTCAGCACTCCGTAGCCTGCATTTGAATGACAAGATGAGAAATGTTAGGAAAACGAGCGCTCAGCCTTCGAAAATTCACCAAGTGGGGTAATTTGCAGAAAACCCCCTAACATTGTGAAATTTGCAGAATAGCCCACGAAGGGTGTGATAAATCACATTTGAGCAGAAACTTGCAAGCACTCAGTAGAATTTCAAATATCAACAGCACAGCAGCAATACAACCATCAGAAGTTTGCCATATCAGGCTAATTTGCAATAAGGTCCCTCTAGTTTCGGAAAATTGTGAATATGCCCCAACTTTTTGCAAGACTTGCGAACAAAGCAAATTGAGATCGAACGCCAGTAGGGTTCCTTCAGAGGTTATTGCATGTATCTCAGCAAGAACACCGATTTCCGTGCCATAGAGCCGGTAGCGAGCAATTGCAGTCGTTCCCTACAGAGCGCAACTGAGCTAGCTTCCTTCCTAGGGGACAATCCAGGGATTATCACTTCCTTTTTTCGAGTTCTCGTTCCGGGCGGATGAGATCCTTCTATCCCTTCTTTTTTCGGAGTTTTGCGGGCGCAAAATCCATTTGTTTGTCCTTTGATCGGACGGTAAAGGGCCTTTCTTTTGCTTTCCTTGGATTTTCGCGGGCACGAAATTTTTTTGTTTGACCTTTGACTGGTCGGTCAAGGCCCTTTCCTTTGCTTTCCTTGGATTTTCGCGGGTGCGAAATCCTTTTGTTTAACCTTTGACCGGGCGGTCGAGGTCCTTTCCTTTGCTTTCCTTGGATTTTTGCGGACGTGAAATCCTTTTGTTTGACCTTTGACCATGCAGTCAAGGTCCTTTCCTTTGCTTTCCTTGGATTTTCGCAGGTGCAAAATCATTTTGTTTGACCTTTGACTGGGCGGTCAAGGTCCTTTCCATTGCTTTCCTTTGATTTTCACGTACATAAAATCCTTTTGTTTGACCTTTGACCGGACGGTCAAGGTCCTTTCCTTTGCTTTCCTTGGATTCTCGCGGGCGCAAGATCCTTTTCTTTGGCTTCTGACCGGGCGGTCAGAGTCAACCTTTGACCACGTGGTCAAGGTCATTTCTCTTTCTTTTTCCCTTGGATTCTTGCGAGTGCAAGATCCTTTTCGTCGACTTTTGACTGGGCAGTCAAAGTCGACCTTTTGACCAGGCGGTCAAGGACATTTCCTTTCCGTTTGCTTGGGTTTTCGCGGGTGCGAAATCCTTTTCCTTGGCTTTTGACTGGGTGGTCAGAGTCGACCTTTGACCGGGCGGTCAAGGTCATTTCCTTTTTTCCTTGGATTCTCACAGGTGCGAAATCCTTTTCCTCGACTTTTGATCGGGCGGTCAAAGTCGACCTTCGACTGGGTGGTCGAGGTCATCTCCTTTGCTTTTTTGGACTCTCGCGGGTGCGAGATTCTTTTCCTTGGCTTTTGTCCAGGTGGTCAAAGTCGACCTTTCCCGGGCGGTCAAGGTCTTTTCTTTTTCTTTTTCCCTTAGATTCTCGCAGGCGCGAAATCCTTTTCCTTGGCTTTTGACCTGGCGATCAAAGTCGACCTTTGACCGAGAGGTCAAGGTCATTTCTTTTCCTTAGATTTTCAAGGGCACGAGATCCTTTTCTTTGGTTTCTGACTGGGCGGTCAGAGTCGACCTTTGATCGGGCGGTCAAGGTCATTTCTTTTTCTTTTTCCCTTGGATTCTTGTTGGTGTGAAATCCTTTTCCTTGGCTTCAGACTAGGCAGTCAGAGTCGACCTTTGACCGGGCAGTCAAGGTCATTTCTTTTCCTTTTTCCCATGGATTATTGCGGGCACGAAATCCTTTTCCTTGGCTTTTGACTGGGCGGTCAGAGTCGACCTTTGACCGGGTGGTCATGGTCATTTCTTTTTCTTTTCCTAGGATTCTTGCGGACGCAAGATCCTTTTCCTTGGCTTTTGACCGGACGGTCAAAGTTGACCTTTGACCAGGCGGTCGAGGTCATTTCCTTTCTTTTTTCGGATTCTCGCGGACGCAAGATCCTTTTGCTTGACTTCTGACCGGGCGGTCAGAGTCGACCTTTGACCGGGCAGTCAAGGTCATTTTTTTTCATTTTCCCTTGGATTCTCGCAGGCGTGAAATCCTTTTCCTTGGCTTCTGACTAGGCGGTCAGAGTCGACCTTTGACCGGGTGGTCAAGGTCATTTCTCTTTCTTTTTTCCTTGGATTCTCGTGGGCGCAAAATCCTTTTCCTTGGCTTCTGACCTGGTGGTCAGAGTCGATCTTTGATCAGACGGTTAAGGTCATTTCTTTTTCTTTTTTCCTTAGATTCTCGCGGGCGCGAAATTTTTTTCCTTGGCTTTTGACCAGGCAGTCAAGGTCCTTATCCTTTTTCCTTGGGTTTTCGTGGGCGTGAAATCCTTTTACTCTACCTTTGACCGGGCGGTCAAGGTCCTTCTCCTTTTCCTTGGATTTTCGTGGGCGCGAAATCCTTTTGCTTGACCTTTGATCGGGCAGTAAAGGTCCTTATCCTCTTCCTTGGATGTTCGCGAGCGCGAAATCCAGCTGGTTGACTTTTGACCAGGCAGTCGAGGTCCTATTCTATCCTTTTCTCTTCTGGGTTTTTGTGAGCGTGAAATCCCTTTGCTTGCCCTAAGTCCGTTCGGACGAGGCCCTCTTTCTTGTTTGACAAATAGTATGTTTGTCATGCCCCTTTTCTTTGAGCTGGTATGCCTAACTACTCGGTTGACAACCGTCACGCTGTCTGGCGATCGGGTTGACAAGACTTGGCTGACTTGTCGTATCCCGCCTCCTCAGTTTGATAACCTCAATAATCCGGCTGATAAGTCTGACAACTTATCATTTTCCTACCAGTTATTCCATCTATGCGCGGGATTCATTTGCTTTTTGCAATATTACTTCAGTGTTAGGATCAGTATTGCATCCCATTACAAGCAGCCATTCTCGTGTTTTCAATGTTAGCATTAGCTTTGCATTTTATTTTCCAGCATCAGTTTTTGCATTTCTATTGGCATCACGTTTTCTGCATTTGACTCGGCATTCGCGTGCATTCTAGTTGCATTTTGCATTTGCATTTGCATTTGGTAGTAGGTCATGACTTTCGGTGCATCTACCAGATAAGTGACCTAGTGCCCATAATAAACATCACTCCTCCGCAGCCTCAAAATGGGGGTATCTTGTCAACCCTGAGCATCGATCTCGATCCCCTCCATCCTCTTTAAAAGGCCTTGCTTAAGCAATGTTTTGCTCTCTTGGTTGAGCTACCTACCATCTCTTAGCGAGTCACCCACTCTCAGCAACCTACACCTCAATTCCCATAGCACATTCTCGCATCCTAGAGCACTCCCAGTAGAATCCAAGGCAACAAGGAGGAGATACCTTGAGCCATCCATGGAGGAGACACCCTAGGCAAGGTAAGGCCCTTTACCTATCTCAACTTAGGTTTTTTAGATCATATCCGGAATAAAGCATGCAACCAAACTGATATATGGTTTATATAGCAATGTTATTTCTTGCCTTTTGTGATATTTTGGATTCTCCTTCATATATGCTTATTGCTTCTGTGTCTTAATGATCTCTGCACTGTATGGTTCTATTTTAACAATGCATCTTGATCCAACGTAGCCACTAGCTTTGGATTGAACTGTAAATCATCCTCTCTACATGTTTATCATTTTTGCATGATTATTAAGCCAATTAAATCACTACACAACCCATAAAATCATCAACAGTAGTTACAGCCCTTGTAATCCATGAGTATGCATAACTTGAAGAGAGAGTGATAAAAGGGTTTTCATGCTTGTATCTTTATCATATTTAAGTTATCTAGCATCTAGATAAATGGTCTGGGTGGTCAGTAATCTATTCAGTTGCATGCATTTAGTCCTAACTCTGAGATCAGACTGCAATCTGAAACAGAGTATTTAGGACGCACCGACCTGGCGCACCAGGCTTGCGCAACTAGCTGGCGCGCCAGGCTGGCGCACCATCCAGGCGCGCCAAGCTGGCGCACCTGCTTGGTCGTAGGGTGCAGGCAACCAACTTTGCATCATAATCTACATGCTATTCCGATTGTCTTGGACTTTGATTTTCATGATGTTTTATCCCTGATATGTCATGTTCTTGTGTGCACGCTGTCAGCATGTGATAGTACTGTTTGTTTTAGTTTTGCATCTAGCATAGTCAGCCAGTTACTGGGGTCTGGTGAACTGGTTCCCCCATAGACTCTTGTTTGAGGAGCTCTTATGCAACAGTCCATGAACCAGGACTGGGTCGCGTGGCTGAAACCCATTAGCTTTATTTAGAGTAGGGTTGTGTGGTCTTGTGTGAGGCATATAGCCCTTGAGCACAACACCCATATCATGCTTTCTTGGGTTTCCTCTTTCCTTTATGACCTTGTGGAAGAGGGGAAAACTCACTCATACGTGATCGGGCTTTTAGATATTCATGATACATTTTTAGATGGTTTTATGCATATTTACAAGACTTTATATCACTTCACTGGCACACTTTTTTGGCACACATCAGTAGATCACATAGGTGGCGCACCAGACTGGTGCACTAGTCTGGCGCACCTGCGTGTTTTTCACTATACCTATTTAGCCTGATTCTCGGTTTGCTTTGCCTTTGGTTTTCTTTGAGTGCCTTCCTGGATATATCAGGATGACTCAAATTTATTTTCATCTACAGTTATGCATGGTAGCTTAGGTTTTGCATATAGCAAAGCGAGGACGTTAGTCACCAGATATTGTTGGATTCGTGGTTATATCTGTGTAATATCTTTGCATTGGTATTTTATCCATCACTTGGGTGACCTTTCTGAGCACAAGGACACACCCTACAGTCCCTCTACCTATGATTATCTTAAGGCACCACTTGCATGTAGCATTGCATGGAATATCGCCCTTGGGCGTACAGAAACAGGCTAAAAAGCCAATATTTCATATAAGTAAGCAAAAAATCCTTGAAAGACCAACTTCTTGGGCGCACGAGGGTGCCTAATACCTTCCTTGTGCGTAATAGGGATCGTTGCTCAAATGTTTGGTTCATGATTGACCTTTCCTTTTCCATTAGTTTTATGGCATGGTTTTAATGTTTTAAAATGGTTTTCCTCGTCTCCCGTTTTCTAGTAGACTAGGTGGCGACTCCTGCATTTTTATCATTTGCTTTTTATTTTTTTGCCGTGACTTCGCTGGTCCTCGCGCATTCGGCCTTTAGCGCAAAGCATGAGGCTGTCGCCGGCATGGTTACTGTGCCTTGCTGATGCATCTCATGTGATCCCAGTTCAGCCAGAAGGGCTCTAGGAAGATTTGTCTTTTATGGAGGATGCCGTCGAGATTGTTAACCGTAAGGAGTAGGTACTGCAGAACAAGTGATTTCACTGGTTTTGGTGTAGTAGCAGCATCATGGAGCCAAGGAGGCCATATAGGAACGTGAGGAAGCTATCCTAGCCCAGTACTCGTATCTTTTCGCCTAGTGATTTCGAGGGCAAAATCTTCTTTTAAGGTAGTTAGGATGTAACACTCGTAAAATTCATTTTATACTTATTTATATTTTAATGAATTTATTCATGAACGAGTGTTACTGTTCCATAGCCCGTTGTGTGGATTTGTGCTTTTTGGACTTAGGCCTCGCAGGTCGGCTTCTGTTTGTGTGTCACTGTAGGTGGTTGGCACTGTGCTTGTGTGGCCCCAGTCTAGGGTCCGTGTGGGGCCCGCATTGTGGGCCGGTTGGTGGGAGAGTTTGGTGTGGTTGTTGGCACGTGCAGGAGGCTGGTGGTTGCATTGTGCATGCATGCATGCAACTACCACCTTGGGGTGCATATTTATATGTGCGACCGATGACTCTTCCTCCATTCCTCCTCTTCTTCTTCTCCGTGCATTTTCATCTCCATCCCGAGCACGCCTTCCTTCCTTTCCTTCCCCTCCACTCACTCCACATCCTTCCCGTTCCCTCTCTCCCTCCCCTGTTTCTCTCCTCCTTGCGTTCCCCCTCCTCTGTTCGGTGTGCTCATGGGTCGATAGAGGCTTGTGGTGGTGTGTGGAACACGGGTGGTGTTCCACTGTGGTCATGTGAGCCCCACGAGGGTCGTGGTCGCTGGAGTTGACTAGAGGATCGCTGGAACGCACATTACAGGTATACATCTCCAACCCTTGTAATAAAGAGCATGTAAATGGTAGAAATTGATAGGGATGCATGTACTCTAGGCTAAATTTAATGTTTTAGAATTTTTGTGGATTTATGAGAATTTATGGGCATTTATGCCGGTGGTTGCGTTTTGGGTCGTTTTGACCCTTATGCCTTTGCGAGTTTATATCTTGATGCATGATAAATGGATTTTGGTTTTGTTTGTTGGATTTTGGAGTGGACTCGAGTGTCTACATCTTATGTTTTATGTGATATTTTTGGTGGTTGTTTGAGGGGTCTGATCGGAGCTCCTACTTTGAGTGATTTCAAACAGTAGGGTTTGGTCTATTTTCTATTTTTCGCAGAATTCGCCAAACCCAACCATTTCGGTATACCGTTTCTCTGTCAGATTAGGTCCTCTGGTCGAAACTCAGTTGTCCGATTTTGGACGGTCGCCCCAATCAGGAGATTTTGGTTGACCGAACCATTTTCGGTATACCAATTTTGGCTAGAGTGTTGACTGTTGACCTGATTCGGTAGACTGACCCAAATTGGTCTACCGAACCAAGGATTTTCGACATACCGAACCTATTTTCGGCATGCCGAATCTTGGCGAAAATATGTTTATAATATTTGATTTTCAAGGATTTTCTGGATTGGTTTGTTTTGTTCCAATGAGATGGGATTGCGAGCCGTCAGTGGTGGTCCCTCGGGACACCTGATGCGCCGTTTACCGAGGTTTTAGAAGAGTTTTCAAAGATACGAAAATAGTTTTGAAAATGATTTCAAAGAGATGAGTTGGTAGATTTGGAAAATGGTTTTCTTAGTTTTTTGTGTGTGTGCCGAGACAGTATGGGACAGTGTCGTCAGGACCAGGCAATGTGACGATATTCTTGGGTGGTCTGGCGCACTCCCTGGTTAAGGTCGGGGCCAAGATACCTGAGGCTGAGGGGTGTCGGGTCCTAGAAGTATGAGACTCCTTGACTGTCGTCTCGAGGCTAGGGTTGTGGTTTGCGAGTTGAGGTGTCTCGTGGCATGACGGGGAGGTATGATACTCCTACTGTCGCTATAAGCACTGAGGCTCGGTTGTCGTCGGGTGTGGAGGTATGACACTCCCTCTTGAGCACCGTGTGTGGAGGACGTCGTGAGGAGGCGTACCCTATGGTGGCTAGTGCAGGTGGGACACGTGCTTCGTAGCTGACAGCGTCTTGAGAAATAGGACAACCTTCCCAAGGAGGGGTTGGCTTTGTGTGGGATCTCCACGTGGGAGAATCGCAAGACAACGCGGCTTCTGCATAGGGTGGCAAGGTGTGGCAGTGCAGACGTCGTTGGTTGCACTTTGGTGGACTGCTTGTGGCCAGAGTTTGGTTGCCTGACGTTGGGCTTTTTGATTCACTGTGTGTGGTTTTGGCCATTGAGGGCCTTTGCTTGTGGTTTTGGGCTAGTAGAGCCTCAATTATGGTTTTGGCCAGTGTGGGCCTCGTTTGCGAGGTTTTGAGAAATGGTTTGCGAAATGAATTTAAAAGAAAATCAATTAAGGATTTGTTTTCCGTCGTTTTCCTTTGGGGTGCGTACTGGGTGACTTTTGTCACTCATGCGTTTTCCTTGTGTTTTTGGTTTGCAGGTGTAGGCATGTAAAGGGTTAGCGTAGTGCATATAGTCTCAAGTCTCCTAGCTACACACATAGATTCCTGATAGTTAGGTATTTTCTGTTTAGCTTTAATTTCTCATAATTTAATTTGTTTTAAATTATTGTGGGAAATGTGAGCCATTACAGTCATTGTTGCTGTTCTTCTGCTTGTAAGTACCATCGAGTAACATGTTTAAATTCAGATATGGTTTTCATTTTGGCTTCTTGTTTATTTAGTAAGTTACATGAATCTTACATGAATGTTTTAATGTATTATTTATGGAATTAGATGGTTGGATTTGGTAGAGGTGGTCGACACTCCAATGGATTCGATGGATGTGGCTCATTGGAGATAGAGGGATCGATCCTAGTACTTATACAATTTCTCTGTTGCTTGAGTACATGCATTCACATGGTTTGCCATCACTTAGAGCTGAGTGGACACCTCTGACCACTTTAATTGACGCTCCCACCTTCCCTCCTGCGATTAGACATAGTACTACTTTATAGATTAGTCCTGCACGTCGGGTCTAGTTTGAGTTGTCTCCCCTCCAACAGTAGTAGGCAATTAATATAATGAAATTATAGTTTTTAAATCTTTATATTAAATATACTTACTGGCATATTTAATTTTATTGGTAATTAACAAGAACAACAACAACAAAGAGGTATGTTCAAGTTTCTTAGGGACCATGACCTCTTTTAGAGCTTAACTTAGACGGATACCGTATTTTTCTTTTTAATTTGTTGTTAGTCACTATGATACTTTTTTTTATTTAACTTGATTTAATTGTAGTAACTTCTAGAGGAGTAATAGGATCTCATTAGAGATAATAAAAATTCTTAGATTTTATGCATTGACTATCGAGTACTAGTGGTTTCATTTGCATTTGGATGAGAAGGAAAGAATGTTTGAGGTGCTATTGGTAATAAGTAATCGTTATCTTTAATTTAAAAAATTAGTATATTAAATTAATAATGATGTTTGATTTATACAGAATAAGTTTATGCTTTCACCTGGATGTATTATGGATAGATACATTAGCAAAATGCCCTGAGTCTCATTATGATTATCAGGTAGTCAAGGCATTTTCTCCACATTAGTGTACATAAGACAGATAATGATTGTTTATACTGAATTAAAGTTGTGTTTATTGTTGTATATATAGGAATTAACATATATATTGTTTTTTAATGTTAAAACTAGATAGAATAGGCTCTATGATCTTTTCTTTATAGATATAGAGTTTCAAAAATGGTCAATGATGGGAAAGTCAAACCACAGAAAGTAAGAAATTTACTCCACGAGCGGATCATAAAGTTACAACGACCTTCGAGTTGAGTTAATAAGAATATTTTCATATTAATTTACTTTAGAAACCTTATTTATATTTCATTTGTTACTAATATCAGTTTGATGATTATGCTTTAGTTACTCTATGATTTTTATTGTAAGAGAATATGATGTTATCAAGAAGCCAGTATTTCTACATTAGCATGTAAAATACCGGTGCAGATGTGTTGTGAACTGCAAAAAAGAAAAGAAAAAGAGAATGCTTTCATTTAGTACTTTTCTAAGGCGAAGGTACAAAAGGCCATTCATATTCGAGTTTTTATTTCCCTCACAGCTTGCTGTGTGATATCCACAAGCTTGTACAGTATGTGATGACGACATTAACGTAGATTACAAGCAATACACTCCGAATCACGGATCACAAGATTCATGTAAAAGACAACAAATTTGTATGCAACATTATATGACAAATCAATCATACATGCTCATTAAGGCCAGCCACATCTTATTTCTAGTTTCTGTTTTTTTCATATGGTCTGCCTGGAACTCACCGTTGGTGTTTGGGTTGTACACCGCTGCAGAAATCAAATAACAAATTTATGGAATTAATGCAGTAATTTACCATAAGAATCATGAAATAATGTAAGAAATAGTAGGATGGAAGGAAATAAAATTATACTGGTTTGGGGTTATGTTTGCAGGACTGTTTCCACCAGTTATACCCTCTGCCATGGATGGTACCTCTATCCCAAACTGTGAGTCCATGTGAAACAAAAGCCACCTCCGCGTGTCGAAACTGCTCCATGTGTCCACATCTTCAGAAGTCATAATATCGTCAGAAATAGACATGGAAATCGGGTCGAACCAGTCCGGACTCGCACGGTCCAACCCGGGTCTAGCTTGGGTTCGGGAAAAGATTACGTGGGTCGAGCCGGATTAGGTCCGTCGTGAGCCGTGTAGGTCCGCGGAGTTGGTCCATTTTGACCCACGAAAATCCAAAGGTCGGGCCAGACTGGCCCGTGAATAGTAAATTTAAAAAAAAAAAAAAAACAGGCTGGGCCCAGCGGCCCGCCTGTTTAAAAAAAAAAAAAAGGATCCTGGCCTACGCTAGTGACTGTACCGTTAGGAGTGGGAAGGGCCAAAACTGGCGTCGCATTTCTGCCGAATCCCGATGAAAGCAAAGCAACACTACTGGCGCTACCCCTAGTCGCTTGTGAATTCACATGCTGCCTCACTGCCCCCTAATCATACATCCCATCTAGGAGAACTGAGTTGAATCCTGCTGGCAATGCAGCCTTCTGCTTCGCCAGATTGCTCGCTGTTTCCACAAGGGCAAGCTCCCAATCGGCCTTCCCTGGTTCAGGAGCAGGGTTCTGCCACGCAGACGACACTTCCGATTCTGATTCACTGCTGATGATCAGAGGAATAGATTTGCTTTGGCTCTGTTCTCGGCTGGTGGGTCGACTGCCAGCAATGCTAATGGCAATCGGGACGGATTCTCTTCCACAATCGCCCAGCGGCCCGCCCGTTTATTTAATAAATATTTTTTTATTAAATTTTTTTTTAGGCCCAATGGACCGGTCTGATCCGACCCGGCCCGTTGGCCCGTAAGCCCGGCCCACATGCGGGCTATGGGCCGTGTCGGGCCCATGGTTTGTTGCAACAGGTCCAGCCCAGACCAGCCTTCGGGCCGACCCAGTCAGGTCCAGGCCCGGGCGGACCGCAATTTCCCGATCCGGCCCGATTTCCATGTCTAGCAAGAAATCTATTGTTGAAATCTTATTATTAAGATACTAATGGTTAATTCTTCACATTAATGATTTTCATATACATTTTAGGAATAGACTATATATAAGATAGAAACTATAAAAAAAAACCTGTTTACAAAAACTAATGGAATCGATTTGTAAAAAATGTCAAGGAAAGCAATAGAACTCAAGCTATAATAACCTTCAAGAACTATAGTTGTAATCATTTCTCGTCACACATAATTAAGATGCAAAGCCAACTAAACCTGAAACCCAATTCTGGTAGATTTGCACGGACACTAGAACGTGACAGGGAAGACAATAATTTTTTTGCGGCCAGGAGCAAACAAGGTGGGATTTGTAGCATTCAAACTACGTGCAGCGGCCCATGCTTTCAGAAACGCCTGAGAATATGAAATTTGACACGTGATGACTATTCATATAAAAAATGGTAA
Organism: Posidonia australis; assembly: GCA_024699735.1. Taxonomy (NCBI): domain Eukaryota; kingdom Viridiplantae; phylum Streptophyta; class Magnoliopsida; order Alismatales; family Posidoniaceae; genus Posidonia; species Posidonia australis. The sequence goes on along the minus strand of JAMKQA010010114.1, from coordinate 9,402 downwards.
TAAAATAAAAACAAGAAGATATATATTTATGTGTGTGTATCACTTGGACATCATCCGTCTTCGCATCACCAACAGCCCCAAAATCTTGTACGTTGAATTTAGTTGGATGTAGCTGACGTGTAAGCTCGTTGTCGTTTCTGCCCTTGCTGAATGAAATACAGTGAAGGGAATTCCAAATACTAACAACGCCCGTTGGAAAACATCGAGCCGGTTAGTTTATGCCTTCTTCTTGCTATTATGAGAAATGTAAATGTATATTGTTTTCAACTATAATGATTCTTATCATCTAGAGTGAGTTCTTAGCTTAAAGCAAAGCTCCACATATCCAAGTCAGATGAAATTAAATTCATATTGAAGAAGAAAAAGAATGAAAACAGAGAAACATGAGTCTTTACTATCCATAAGATTATTTCTTGAGGAGGCTTAAAAGGAAGACAATGAAATTAAATTAAGCTATCCAAAATGAAGTTTGACGTGATGTTGGTGAGCAAAGTAGTATGAAGACATAGAAGCATCGTTCATTACTATAGGTAACAACCATGAAGATAAAATGATATCTCACCAATACATGTCGTCTAGGTAGAGGTCTTGAGACCAAAAGGTTGAGGCAAGTGTTTGTTGGATCCTAAGGGTATGATACTTGTTGATTGTCGTTCACAAGGCTAGGACTGAGATTTGTAGGTTGAGGTGCCATCAGTGCCTAATGGTATCGCGATAGTGGACCTAGGGGGTTTGAGACCTTTGTGTAATTAACATGATACCCTAGTTGCTACGGATGTCGAGATTCAGGGTATCATCCGTACTTGATGGTATCATGTCAGCAGACTCGGGAGGTATGAGACTTCTGAGTAACTGGACGTGATACCCTGGTTGTTACGAGTACCAAGGTATTAGTTAGTGTTGACAGAGTCTAGAGTAGGGTTTGATTACAAAGCTAGGATGTCGAGAGGGTGTACCCTATGGTTTGTCCTGAGAGAGAATAGCTCGCTTAGATGTAGGGTGAGCAGGCTTTCTTGGTGTGTGGTTAGCCTTTTGATGGTCCTATAGGTGGTGGGACGTTGGGACGGGTAAACTCCTTCATAAGGTGGTTGTATGTGGTAGTGCAGATACCGTGGTCACTCCTTGGTAGACTGTTTGTGACCAGTGTCGGTTGCTCGTTGGGCATCATGACATAGTGTGTTTGACTTATGGTTGTGGTGTTGTGCCTATGTGGCGAGGTGCTTTGTGCTAAAGTGGCGTTGGTTTGTAGTGGCTATGTAAGAATGGCATTGTGGCTTTTGTTGTGCTCTAGTTTAGAGAATTAAGCTTTGGTTTAGAGAAGACCATGTGGTTTGGAGTAGAGACTCTGTGCTGATCTTTGTGGTTTGTGTGTTGTTGTGGTGGATATTCTGGATGTTATAGAGAGTATTTAGGCACAGTTGATTGCCTAGTGTGCACAGAGAGTGCATGGGATCAGGTTGTATGGCTTTTGGTGTGATTTTGGGCTTGATCTGCTGAGAGTAGCCATTTTAAGCATGCATAAAAGATTTTGAAAGAACATGTATATGGTTTTGAAAGGTTGAAAGGAAAAGAGAACAGAGGTTTTAAAGGCATGTTTTAAAGAATTTGCTGTGCGCTGAGCAATAGTGGATTGTCCTGTTTGTGGTGTTATGGTATCCAATAGAGATGCCTAGGTTTGGTTGCTTGTGGCATGGATTACGCCTGCTTCCTCGATGTTGTCTGCCGAGTTGTTTGGCATTTTAGGTGGGGTGTGTGTTGAATTGTGGTTTTTGTAGGTGTAGGATTAGTCATGTTTGCTTTAAATTGTGGTTTTTGCAGGTGCAGGATTAGATGTTGGTTTGCTAGTGCATATAAGATACAATCACATTACTACACATTAGGGATTTTAGTGAGTGTTTAGTTACTTGTTTTATTTCCTGTTAAATATGCTTAGTTGTTTATGCTTAGATTTAATCTAGAATTAATGTAGCTATAATTGGAATGAAAAGATAAAAGGAAAATGAAAATGTGGCTTGGATGTGTGGTAGCCACTTGGGGGTCATTATAAATATGTGCTCATTAGTAGGGGCACAAACAAGAACATGGCAAGTGTGCAGTGGATTCAGAAGATTCTTAGATATAGAAAAGCAATTTGTCTTAACAGAAAAAATGTTGTATATATTCTGAATGCATGTCTACTCACTAGCCCACATATCGAATTGCTACCTACTAGCTAGAGAAGAGAGATAAAGTAAAGAGTGAAGAGTTTGTGACAAGAGGATACTTCATGACAAAAGGATAAGAGGAAGATACAGTAAGAGTGGGAATGGACAAACCCTAATCAAGAGCAATGTCTAGTTACTTGTTGCAATGACTTTTTCATACTAAATCTATAGCAAACTATAATTGGCATTTGAAAATGTATAATTTATCTTAGTTGTCTTTTAAATTAATAATGTACATTTTAATTGTTACAGGCTACTAAACTATGTAGAGAACCTATGATGGTAGAGTGGTGGATTGTATCCCATACTAATGGATCAGAATAGGTTTGGTCAACCTCGATTGCGAAGGATGTACTTATAAGTAATCATGGTTAGAATTAAAGTTGCTATAATAATATACACTTCTATCTCATATCATCTCTAACTAACTTTTTGTGTTTATTTTTACAGGATACGTATACCTTCTTGTATCAAGAAAATTATAGGGACGACAATGTCGTTGAACACCAAGCCATTGATAAGAAACTTTGGAAACAAGTTTCGATAGAAAGGAATGTAGGTAGTTATCAATAAAGCAAGGTTTGGATGGTCTTGATCCATATTACTCAGAAGAGTCTATTATTGGTTCTTTTACGGCTTCTACTACGCAGTATCGATCTGTTGCAAAAATACACTTGAATATTTTATTTTGATGATAACAAAAAGATTTTTTTTATTTCAAGATAATGCTTTCATTTGAGAAATGTGTAGCTTGAGTTTGAAGAGATTTCAATAGAAGATGTACAAGGAGAAATACATGAAGTAAAGAAAAAAAACAAGCATCTATGAAAGAATAATCATGAAGGCCATCTGAAAAATTGAAGAAAGAATAAAGGAAATCAAGAGCCAAGAAAGATTATCATTTTTATTTGTAAAATTATGGATGTAATTTTCTATCTTTCTTTGTAATATCTAGGATATGTAATAATCTCCCACATCAAGTCAAAATCCAAGGAAAATAGGGATACTCATGAACCAAGTAGGAAAACCTTAGAAAAATCATGCATATAGGTTCAAGGTTGATTTCGACATACCAGATCAAACCGGTATACCGAAATATGGTAAACATGGGTGACCTTTGAATCTAAGTAAAAACTTTAGAAAAATTATTTTTGGTTTAAGGTTGATTTTGACATATTGAATGAGTTTGGTATATAGAAATCTAGGGCAAATGGGGTTTACAATTGAGACTATCTTCGACACACTGAATTATTTTTTGGTCTATCAAATGTCTCAAGTTTTATAAACTACTAAAAGATTTTAGTCAACCGAAATCAGCATATCGAATCAGTAGTCGTTTGTATCCGTTAGAGAGAAAAATGTAGGTGTTTAACACATGTCTAAATTTACCTCTTCCTATAAATAGGACATCTCTAAACCCATGTAAACACACCGTAACACCCCCATTGCGCTACAAACTAGCATTAGTTCTACCCAATAATTAAAATAAAACTAAGAGAAAACTAATAAATTTACTTAAACTAATTACCCAGAACCTATGTGCGGCTAGTGCCTCCAAAATCTTGCACCAGAATCAGACTGCACTTCTAATCTGCACCTAAAAACAAAAAACATCAAACAAAAAAACATGATTGACCTCAAAGTCACTTAGTATGTGTTCACCAAGAAAACCATGGAAAACCATGAGAAAACTACAATCTAGGTTCTCAAAATCAGATAGAAACTATTTCAAATCCATACAATATTTTGAAATTTTTCTTTCAAATCATGCCTTCTCCAATCATATTTCTTTTAAAATCCCATGCAACTTTGAAACCACTTTTATGCATTTTGGAGAAACAAGTCATTGACTAGATTTCAACCCAAAATACAATTCAACGCATGGCTTAAACCATAATCAAACCATAGTTGGAAACTAACCCAAACCACAAGTTTCGTCATACCTTGAATCTAGCTAAAACCACAAGTGAAACCTCAGCTCGATTCTATCTTAAAATCATATACACAGCTCGAGTAAAAAACTAGTAGTGTCACCTTGGCTAGAGGTGACCTAGCCACAAGTAGTTGTTGAAGCCTCCAACCCCACTCAACTGCCTTGTTGCGGTGAACTTCCCCATGTGGGGATACAACTGCATTGGCCAACGACCCTCATTTATCTCATCATATTTCCACAAGTAAAAGGATGCACTCTTTCGATGCCCCATTAGTGTCTGGTCACTGAAGTCTTCAACCCCAACTCAACCGACACCGACACATAGGATAACCTAGTCTTTTTCACCTGGGTTGCAACCTCAGCAACCATGCCTTTAGACTAGCAACCAATCTTACTGAGGTCTCATACCCCTATCGGTCACTGCCCTACCATTAAGTGGATCCGACCAAAACTACGGAAATCCTTTTTAAAACATGTAAATTCCTTTTTAAACTCTTTTTCAAAACATTTTCATTATAGAAAACATTTTTGGAGATTAAAACCACAAAAATTTTGGATTTTGCAGAATGCAGGACCTCCCCGTAGGGCTTCGCTGTGGTACCAGTACATGGGGCTTACCCACGAGTCCCGTTAACTCAGTAAAAACTCAGTTTAGAAAACACGATGTTAGAAGTCACCCAAGGTGGGAGTCTCTGGCAGACCCACTTTCGGTGCCCTACAAATCTTGCAAAAATACTTAAATTGAAGCATTCTAAGTCTATTTGGGAGAAGTTTCAACAAAATCTAACTTAAAAATCTCGAGAAATAAAAATTTAAAGCTAAAGACGCCTTTGTGGTCTACTATAGCATAATCATTTGAAATTCATCATAAATTCATCCACAAATCACTGTAACTTGGTGGAACCATTGTAAATCAAGGGTTCTAGGCTAATTTATCTAATTTTCAAAAATTAAATCAAAAAATAGTGGAGGAATCAGAGAAAGACGCGTACACTTAGTGGGTTTCAACAAAACCTCGATGGTTGGCTATGCTCCTCAAATGATGATTTCGATAGACTCCTCGTCTGAGGGCCTATCTCTGACTTTAGAAGCAAGGACACGCTAACGACCAACATATTCCCTGAACGACTCATTAGGCATTTGTCGAATGGTGACTAAGTCCTTGCACTTTGGGACTAAGTCAAGATTGAAAGAATATTATTCCATGAATGCTCGACCAAGGTCATCCTAGGTCCTAATCAAGGCCATGTCTAGTGATGTAAACCACTTAAGAGTGGGTCCAGTAAGACTTTTCTGGAACAAATAGATTAGCAATCTCTCATCAGCCTGGAGCTGTGCAAGACCCCCAGGATATGCTCTCAAATGCGAGATGTGGCAGCCTTTCCCATTATATTTTTCAAAGTCCAGGATATGAAAGTTTGGCGAGAGTGTCACCTCTAGAAAATAGCAGAGGTCCTAGAACTGATAAGGCTGGCGGTTGCCTCGTTGCACTAGACGTAGTGATTTTTCAAGATCATCCATCCCAACAAAGAGGGCGTATAAGGTTGCTGCTGGTGAAGGTGATGCAACTGGGGTGGTTACCGCGTATGCTGAGTTAGTCGCACCTCAGTGCTCCTCCAAAGCCACCATTACACCACTTGGTGATATAGTGTGATGGCCAGTGTACCATTGCATAGGTGCAGTGTTTGGTGGCATGAATGTTGGCGGTGATGTTTGCTGATGCACTAGAGTAGGATAGACTAAATGTTGTGCGGTGTGTGGTGCAGAGTGCAAAAGCAATAGCTATTGCACTAACATGGTTCCAGGCAATGGGCTCTATGGATACTGTGTCCCTACCAGCCTTTCATACTAGCCACTAGATATTGGAGTCACATGCTGTGTGGTATACAATGGTGGTGTAGGAGGCATAGATGTTGCCCTCATCGCTAGAGCATTGAGGAATTAAGGTGACGGGAAAGGTAGTGGTGTGGTGTGGTGAGCTTGCAATGCTAATTGGGGTTTTGCCTTGACTTTAGGAATGACAAAAAGAATTGCCAGGTTAGGGTTCATAGAGAAAGCCATGCCTTGGAGCCTCTATGCGCAGGTTATTAGGTGCTTGGCTTGCATGGTTTGAGCCCCATCGGTGGCGGTGCCAGGGGGTGGGAGAGATAGTGCTTTGGTGCAAAGGAGGATACTGACACAGGTTGTTCGAGAGGTAAGTAACCTACGATGGAAGTTGCCGTAATAAGTTGAGTGCCAAGAGTGGAGGACCTTGAGGGAAAGTGATGGTCAATGGTAACTCTGGAATCCAAGTGGTGGTCACCATGACAGATTCAATGACTGGCTCCAGATTGGTGCAGTCTACTGACACCTAGGAGTGAAAGGAATGGAATCTCCCAACACCTGGAAGTGATGCGTAAAAGGAGATGAGGGAACAATTGACGTGACAATAAGGAATAGGGGGACTGAAGCCGAAATCTCCTCTAGGGTGACAATATGAAGAATCTCACCAGCATGCTGGGCCATGGTTGACCGGGAGTGAGTGAGGACAGGATTACGATGGCAAGTACGAGGGTGAAGCCTAGGACGAGCTATTGTCAAAATCGACGAATAACTCGAGGAAGGATGGTGGAAAAGAGGGTTGCAACTGAGGTGTCAGTGAAAGAATTGCTCACGCTCTGGCTAAGGAACTCGCGCATTGGTCTATAATGTAGGTAGAAGACAACAAGATTGGTGTCAGAACCTGAAACATAAAAAAGAGGTAATGCAATGTTTATTAGGGTGGCTTGATTGGCACACATGTGTATGAATGTATCTAATATGCGCTCTTTCACCATCTACGTGTGTCCTAAGTGGTCACCTACTTTGGACTCTCTCATGGGTACATAGGTCTCCAACTTATGGTAGAAAGTAAGGTTCCCATTCTAAATCCTAACCAAAGCTCAAGCAGTGAACAGGTGGTGTGTTAGGAGCCTCGACTCTACCAAAGCATGGGTTGTACCCTTTACTAACACTGACTCAACCTTGGACAAGGGGGGACAAATCAATACTTGGTCTTTTGCTAAAGCAATAGAACAAGATAACCAGGACTGTCCTTCGCAAACTATAAGTGGACTTAGAAGGAATGAAGATGCATGCTCCTATATGAACACTCATGCAATCATGCTTGATGTCTTTTACTTGCATTTTATTAGGCCAGACGGGGAGAGTGTGCAATTGGGTCTCTAGTTGCACCTAGTTATTGTTTTTATTTCGAGGTTTTTAATTAAGCCATCAAATGGGAAGCAAACACGTCACTACTTTCCTAGGCATGGAAATTGTGAAAGTGGGAAGGAAACAACCAATCATGGCATACAATCATCATACATCACTTCAAAAGGCATGATTATGGCATGGGTTGGTGTCATGTGCTAATGGTGAAAACGAGGAAAACAAACAATCACATCAAAATGCTTGAATCATGGTATGCGCAGGTGTATGGTGACATAGCAAATTGTGTAAAATAAAACAATCAACAAACATAAGGCATGCAATACAATAACAGTCAAGGATAAACATGCAAGGGAAAAAATAAGCAGAGACAAGCCACGCAACCAGAAAAGCACGAAAACAAAAGTTAGAGTCTGTATCCCCTATAGAGTTGCTAGTTCCTATGACCATGTGCATGTGGCGAAGGCCGACACCCCCAAAACGTGTGGAACGAGTTCATACAAGCCATGCGGTCACAAATAAAGGCAAAAGGGAACTATGAAAAGATAAGGAAAATGGAGTCACCACCTAGTCTATTAAATCAGGAGATGAGGAAAATTGAAAAGGAAAACACGATAAAGACTAAACAATTAAGTAAAACATATGACTCTGGTGCCAATGGATAACACACAGATCAGTGCGTGCAAAGAAATGGGCAAGGACTCTTGTTACATACAGGGAAGGTGTTAGGCACCTTCGCATGCTCGACGAGTCGGTCTTTTCATGCTTTTTTGCTTGATTGTATGGCTTGGCTGTAACACCCATAAAATTCATTTTTTGTAATTATTTACATTTTAATGAATTTATTCCTGGACAGGTGTTACTGTTCCAAGGCCTGTTGTATGGATTTGTGCTTTTAGGCTTGGGAATCGTGGACCGGCTTCTATTTGCGTGTCCTCGTACGTGGTTGGCACTATGCATTGTGGCACTGTGCTTGTGTGGGCCTGGGTGTGGGGTTCGTGTGGGGCCCACGTTGTGGGCTGGTTAGTGAGAGAGTTCGGTGCGGTTGTTGCCTCGTGTAGGAGGCTAGTAGTTGCACTGTGCATGCATGCATGCAACTACCACCTAGGGGGCATATTTATATGCGCGGCCGACAACTCTTCCTCCTCTCCTTCTCTGTGCATCTTCCCGTCTCGAGCATGCCACTTCTCTTCTTCTTCCTCTCCTTCCACTCATTCTCTCCCTCCCTCCATCACGCTCCACCTCCTTCCCGTTTCTCCCTCTCCCTCTCTCCCTCCCCTGTCCCTTTTCCCCTGTGTCCCCCTCCTCTGTTAGGTGTGCTCGCATGTCAGCAGAGGCGTGCGGCGGCTCGTGGCAGTGTGTGGAGCTCCGGTGTTGCGTCCTTGAGGTCGAGGAAGCCTTGTGGACGTCGTGGTCCCTGGAGTTGGCCGGAGGATTTTCTAGGGTTCATTTCAGGTACGCATCTTCATCCCCTGTAATAGAGAGCATGAAATTGGTAGAAATTGATAGGATTGCACGGAATCTAGGTAAATTTACAATCTTAAAATTTATTGTGATTTTATGAGAATTTATGGGCATTTATGTTGGTGGTTGCGTTTTGGGTCCTTTTGACCCTTCTACCTTTGCGATTTTATATCTTGATGCATGCTGAATGGATTTTGGTTTTGTTTGTTGGGATTTCGAGTAGACTCGAGGGTCTACATCTTATGTTTTATGTGAGATTTTTGGTGGTTGTATGGGGGTTCTGATTAGAGCTCCTACTTTGGGCAATTTCGAACTGTAGGGTTTGGGCTGTTTTCTATTTTTCGCAGAATTCAACATACCGAACTATTTCGCTATGCCGTTGCTCTAGCAGATTAGGTCCTCTAGTCGAAATTTGGTCGTTCGATTTTGGACAGTCGCTCGAACTAGGAGATTTCAGTCGACTGAACTGTTGGAAAAATCTATTAATATGTTTTGATGATAACAAATGAAATGTGATTAATGATTAATAATCACTTAAGAAAATATGACAAGTAGTCAAATATTCAATTATACACACTTGTGAATCTACATGCCTTGATAGAAGCTTTCTAA
>JAMKQA010010113.1:0-33115 GCA_024699735.1 Posidonia australis | reverse complement strand
CATTCTCATGAATAGTGGGAGTGGAAAATTAAAATTTAAATTGTACACTTCACGAATAGTAGAAGTGGAAATATAACATCTCTGTGCATGGAATTTGTACATGGTCTTCATGACCAAGTGGGAGATGTGAGTAATGGTCATTGAAGACCATTTCAAATGAAGGGTGAAACGGACGACCGTTTCACCCATTCATGGCCGTGTTGAATACGACGGTTACCAGGCATTTATGGTCGGAAACGAAACGACTGAAAGGGGAGCCGTTGGAAGAGGGCGGAGGGATGGTCAAAGGTCCCCTATAAATAGAGGAGAAGACACAGCTGAGAAAGACAGTGAAAGAATACTGACCTTCTCCTTCTTGACTATCGCCGAAGTCTCAAATCCCATCGCCGGAATCACTCCTGCCTGACGGAGGTATTCCTACAGGGAATGCAAATGGTATGGTTAATTCTAGAAAGAATGTATGGATTAGCTGCTTAGACATGGGTCGTGGTAGTAACTAAAAACCCACAACTCATGTAAATCACTCTTCTCTTCCACAATCATCTACGACTGATTTGCTCTCCAAATCATGGACTCCTTCGGTTAGTTTTATTATAAAGAATCCAACTCCTCCTTTCCATTCCAAGTATAAACTCTATGCCTTCTTATTCGACCAACACTCTAGAATTGCCTACCATTGTTAATACATATATATATTGGAGACTACTAACGTCCAATTTACATATACATACATACAATGCCAGTTCCTTTCCAGTGCTAATTCTAGAGTGGTAGTTGAACAAGAGGGCATGTTTCCCACACACAGACACACACACACACACTGACACACATATATATATATATCACATAAAAATAATGTTAAAATACACAAAATATTATTAAGTTATTCTCGAGCCAAACTTGAACTTTTGAATTTTTTTTTCTCAAACCGAACTTGAACATGATATTCTGTATTTGTCCACAATTTGTTCATTCAATTAACAATCCTAGGTTCAGGATGCAAGAGGCTTTCCAATTTTTTTAATCCCATGCATTATTGTATATTTGTATGTCCATTTCACTAGTCTAAATAAAGTGAAGTAGACTATTGTAGTCATATTTCAAGTTTTAGATGGAATGAAATTGTAAGATAAAGATAGTTCAATAAAACAGGAAAATGTTTGAAAATAGAATAATAAATAATTTAATCAATGAACTTATATAAAAGAAAATATATTATTTCATTTAGACCTCAACCTGACACTTCACATAACACTGCCTGATGTACCTCCATCCCATAAAACAGATCATCCTTCTCTCACTATCAATACAAAGGGACCGACGAAAAAGGATACATCAAGTGTACTGGTGAGATTTCTCTTTCAAAGATCATCGATGAGAAAGAGAACAAGGTCATCACGCATGAACCCTACTAACTTTAGTTTTGATTTCCATTAATCAGTGAAATTCGAACATGTGCACGAATAACATTAATGATAAGGAGGCGGCCGCTCCAACCCCACCATTCTTGGAACCTCCTGTATCCTGCGTGGCTCATGTGGCACCTGTTGGTCTAAACTCAGACATCATCGGCCGTCGGCGACAAGGCTCGGGAGGACCACCAGCCATCATCATTGGCCATCAGATGTCCGACACCACTCGTTCCATGGCAATATCATCTTTATTCTCTCTCTTTCTTTTTGCACGAGACTTGTGGCACCCAAAGGGAAACGACTTGCGTTTCGGAGGTGTAACTTTTCATGGTCTGGATTTTTTTTCAAAAGCTGTGTGTCTTTTGCTTCCATGAAGTATATACTGCAAGATATCCCCGTGCTACAGGGAGACGGTACCGACGTGTTAACGATAGATAAACGAAGATGAGACGGCACGGTGATCGGAAAGCTGTTTCTTTTGCTTCTGTACAGTATATTCTGGGAGATATCCTCATGCATGCTATTGTTTATCAAAAACAAATATCTCCATACTCAAAAAAAAAAAAAAAAAAAACCTCCATGCCTGAAAGAGGTGAGATAACTCGATTGAATTTTGAAAATGAATGTAAAGTATTCAAAGATTACCAAAAAGAATTTTGTGTACGTATTTCTTCGACCTTGAAAAAACTGTGAGCTGGTTTATTTTCTCGTTCGGGGTTTTGGATATTTGGTTAAATAATTTTCGACCCTGCCTTGATCTCTTGGTACCGCGACTTCCCATGCATGCTACCCAGAAAATGGTAAAAGGGAACGAAGCAAAGCATGATTCCAATAAGACACCATATTGACCCAACATCACCATCAACTTTCCCATTCTGAGATAAAAGGTTGGGATTCCCTAGTTCCCACAACCACAGATGCTCTTCCTTATTCCGTTTCGCTTGTGTTTCTGCTGGAATAAAACTTGATTGATGAAGATATTTTCTTGTTGTTTACGTCCTCCAAAGATTGACCATAATAGCTACTGAATTTTTTTTTCTCCATTTTGGTTGTATCACATTGAGATATTAAGTAACGTTTCGAAATATTTTTTTACATTAATTTATTATGTTAAATATTTATTGTTTAATAAGTTTTTAAATGATACTGGTTTATCAAACTTTTTTTAAAAAATAGGTTATAGTTTTTTAGTTCATTTTAAGTTATTAGATAACTTTTTAAAAGGTTAATGGATATTTATTTTTTGAAAAGTTACGAATATTAGTCATGACTTTTCCAATAATATCTTTAAAAGTTGATTTTAATTACAATATGAACCTAAGACAACAATGACGATAGGTGGCGACAATAGAAAGCGGTGAACAGCAAAAGGCGTGTGGGTGGCTGTGGCGACGACGAGTCGAACAGTGGAAGGTGATAGGCAACGACGACGGCGGCAGGAGTTGATGAGGATGACGACGAGAACAAGCGACGATGAGAGATGCCAGCAACGATGACGACAACAAGCGACGATGGGTGACGAATGTCGGATGACGATGATGGCGAGTGGTGGACAGCGATAGGTGGTGATGATGGCAGATGACAGCAACAACGACGACGGTGGTAGCAGATGACGGACAACTATGGAGAGTGACAACGACGATGAGAATAATATAGTCTTTTGATTAACTTGTAAGTAGTTATTGCACGTTAAAACCAAACATTCTTTTCCTTGTCTTCGTAAAAGTTACAACAGTATAGTTTAATAATGTTTCCAATAAACTATATAAAAAACAATATTTTTAAACATAACTTTAGTTGAAAAAATGACGCTTTTTTTCAATAAATTACATAAAAAATGACGTTTTGAAACGTAACCTTTGTTGAAAACAAAGGAGGCTTTCAAGCGGCATCTGAAATCTCTTCAAATAACATCAAGGGTCTGTTTGTGCACAAAATTTGACAAGAAATGGAATTCTAGAGTCAACAGGAATTACTAGGAATTAGAAAGTAAGGGAAACTGATTTCCTGTTGACCAAGTTTTCTACTATTTGTGTCTATTCAAGAAAGCAAAAGAAACTGAAATATGGGTGTTTGTGTATTAACAGATTTTAAAAGAAAGTAAAATTATTATTATTGAGTTGCAATCCGCTACCCTCATCACGCAATCTGCCACCTCGACGTACGGGCTGTTCTTGAGTTGCAGCCTCTGCTTCACGGTGTCCATCGGCATGAAGACGGCATTGCTGGCGACACTGGCGGCCACGTCGGAGGCGGTGTGGGATGCGGAGTTGCCGGGATCCCCCTTGGAGAGGGACTTCTTGGAGAGCTCGTAGACTGAGAAGTAGACTACGTGGGCGGGTCTGGCACCGATCCCACGGTAGAGGCCGTGGGGGCCCTCGGAAGTGAGGAGTGACCGGAGGGCGTGGTAGAGGCTGAGGAGAGGGTGGTGGCAGGGGGAGGACGGTGTGGACGAGGAGGTCAGCGGAAGACAACAAGGGAGGGGGAGGACCTGGACGGTGACGACGGTGGGGAGGAGGACAGCAAGGAGGCGGAGGACGACGATGAGGGGGAAGACCTGGAGGAGGAGGACGGCGGGGAGGAGGACAGCGACGAGGAGGAGGACGACAGGAAGGGGGAGAACCTGGACTGTGAGGAGGAGGACGACAGGGAGGGGGAGGACGGTGGGAGAGGGGTTTCGCGAGAGGTGGGAGAGGGGTTTCACGAGAGGACGGTGGGAGAGGGGTTTTGCGAGAGGAGGGGGATTGAAAATCTGGTGAAATTCTATGGTAGAGGGGGGGGGAGGAATGAAAAGTATTGGAATTTAAATACTCTGGAAAGTAGAGGAAATGAGTTTCCTTTGAAATCATTTCAGACCAAATATACAAACACCATCATTTTAAATGGTCAACAGGAAATGAGATTCCCATCAAATCATTTTCTGTACTTTCTGAGTGCACAACCCCCCCCACCCCCCCTCTCCCCACAAGTCATAGGAAGTATTGATGGTGTTTGTGCTTTTGAGCATTTTTGAAACCATAAGGTTGTGAAGTATGTACTTTTAAATATTGTGTATCAAAATGTTAAATTATTTAACGTACTTACAAGCACTTGGTATCAAACTATCGAATTACAAAAATATTATAATTCCTCCTTAAGTTAGCTAGTACTCAATGGAGTTATCGTAGCGATTCGGTCCCAAGGGCATATTTGCATTCCATTTCATTAACTATCTATTTGTCTATATCAATACAAATTCTTGTTGTGCACTCTGATTCAATCTTATTTATCAAATATATTTATAAAAATATATATTATATTAAATATACATGAATATACAAACTTCCAAATTTACAACAAAATGATCTTAATGAATCTATTTTTTAATTTAGATCTTCAAAGTCTATCAATCTTTTCATCAGAAAAAAAATAACAAGGACTGAGCTCAAAACTCCAACTAATACTATTCAATGAATATTTAGATTCATAACCAAAAAAAAGACAATCAATGAAAGAATACAACTTGATTCAATAAGTTCATATATAAACAATATTTAAACTAAAACTTTGATTATAATATATCTCCACATTTTTGTATCCTTAATCTCCAGTCATCACAATTCAGGTAGCCTGTACACTCGATAGTTCTACATTGACATCAGATAGTCCTTTCTTCCTGGGCGATTCCATGTTTATACTCAAGTAGTCCTTTTCTGAGTAGTACTTTCCTAAGAAATCTTTTCTTAGACTTAAAACTTAATGTGGTTAATATTCTAATCTCAATCATTTAATAAGTTAATGATAGAACATAAATATCATTAACAAGGATATTTAAAAGGAACTTGATAAATTCTCTTTTGATCTAAACGAAAGAAATTAGACATGAAAATAAAAGTTATGAATAATACTTACCTTAATCATTTATAATCTCATCATAAACTCAATTATGTATATTATTTATTAAATATTAGTTCAAAAAATCCAAATATTCGACCCCAATAATCTATTTTCTGAAAACATCTATTAGAGTCAAAGTTGAATATTGCACATATAAAACAGAATTTACCTCATGGCTAAACTTTCATTACTATCGACATCAATTTCTTTTCTTTTCTTCACCTTTATTTTTCCCTCTTTTTCTTTAATATCTAGGACTTGTACTTGAAAAATTAAGGTAGTATTTGATACATTGGAATAGAAATAGACAGAAATAGAATGAATTTTGGAATGAAATTTAAAGTAGAATGGAATAATTTTATTCCATTCCTATGTGTAGTATGCAATTTCTACCAAAACTACCAAATTTCAATGTTCAAGCCTCCACCATCGCCATGGTTACCTTCCTCCTCCAAATCTCTGCATACCTCTTCCTCGTGTTCACCTTCGCAACTGCCGTCATCCATGAGGACAGCGTCCGATGCTTGCAGGGATTAAAGACCTCCCTCTCAAATCTAGAGGACAAACTCTCCTCCTGGGATTTCTCCAGAGAGATCTTGTCGGAACTCATGTCTAGAGGAAAGCACCAAGGAGATGCCTTTTGCTAATAGCCCAAGCATGTGTGCTGGTACAACTGTGGAAGTAAGGAGATAGCTCAAGCATTCATGGTGCAGATGTCTGCTAGTGCTCTGTTGCTCGACACTTCCTCGTTTGAGTTTGGAATTCAAGAGGAGGAGATCAACGGGGAAAGAGGGAGGCACGGGAAGAGATGGGTTCAAAATCGGGTTTGGGAGAAGGGACTGATGAAAGAAAGAAGTCAGGAGACAAGGGTTGTAAGCTGTCAGGTGCAACGAATGAGGGAGAGAGCTAAGGAGGGAGGGAGTGGAGGAGAAAGGGGGCGAAGGAAGGAGCAAGCTATCTGATGTGGCAAAGGAGGGAGGGAGCTGAGGAGGAAGGGGACGAAGGAGGGAGGGAGCGAAAGAGGGAGGAGCTAAGGATGAAGAGGGCGGAGGAGCAAAGGAGGGAGGTGGCGCAGGAGAAAGCAACCATGTCTTTTTTTCTTTCTTTTTTTAAAATTTCAATAGACTTGGGAATAAAATTCCTTAGTTCTTTTAAAGGAATGAGATTCTCATGTTCAATGAGAATTTAATTCCCAATAAAATTTCATTCTATGATTATTTCAAAGATCTTTTTGTATCAAACATCGGAATTGATTTTTTTCATTCCATTTCGATCCATTCTGATTTCCATTCCAGTACACCGAGTACTATCTAAAGACTCTTAAGTCACATACACAAAGAAGAGAGATATTTTCATCAATAATCTTCTAAATCGTAAATATAATTCACTTTCCTAATTTAGATATAATTAAATTTGAATTTCCATAAAGAATAAGATAATTAATATAAATTCAAGATTTACAATCACTTACTTTAATTTAAATATTCTTGATTCAAATCTAAATCTAATCTTACCACATATGTAATTTTAAATTAAAAAAAAAAAATCAGAAATCATAGATTGAGCGTCATTCAGTCTTCACTGTAGCAAATGAAACTCATTTAGTTTAGAGAATGTTTGAATACGTTTCTTGCAAGTTAGAATTCACAAAACATTGCTTCTGAGATGTACTGTCATTACTTCCCGACACAATTCTTGGAGAAGCTCTGGTACGTAACGAAGTTCATGTTTGACGTAACTTATGAGGAAAAGATAGAACTAAAAGCATCTCCAAAACTATTTAAGTTTCCAAAGTAATGTGGACAATAAATAATTGTCTAGCTATCCCTTAACGACAGAGAGACAAAGAACTATTAGGTGTATGAACCAATAATAACTGTATGGTTTTGGAACGGCACGGTGGTTGTCTCCTTGCAACCATCAGTAAGACCGAAGTTGGAAATCACCGAAAAACCTACTTCTCCTGAAATCACCCAAGATGCGATTTAGGGAATTTTTGACGACGGCGTACCAGAGCATTCGATCAAAACCTTTTTTCCTTGTGCGGATTGGCCTGCCAAGTGCCAAGTTGGTATAGTGGTTGGTGGAGTGATCTGCAATTCCATCTCGAAATATGGACCAAACACGAAATTTCCCCTTTTATTCACGAGGTTTTAACTAAATTCATCATTCCCCATGGACGTGAGCAGTGAGTACGATACGATGCTGAGCACGTATATATATATATATGTGGGAGGAGGGAGTGGAGAGAATCTCAGGAGACCCGGAAAAAGCTCAATACGAATCCGCCGACTTCCAGACAAATCTCATATTTCCAAAGTTCCAAACACATTCTCTCTCTCTCTCTCTCTCTGTCTATATGTGGAGAAACCAAGAAAACTGAAGGTGAACGAACGATTTCTTCGTTCTTCTTCTTCTTCCTTTAATTTTTCTTTTCTGTTCTCCCCATTCGTTGCACCTTGAAGCATACAAGCAAACAAACAAACAAACAAAAAGCTTGGCCTTTTGCTCTCGGCAAAGCCTTGATCTCTCGAGCTCCATTTGTTCAATCCGGTGTCTTGTTTCCAGATTCTTCTTTTCTGCATTCTCTTTCTCTCCCGCCTTTTTTCTCTCTTAAAATCGGTTTTTTTGGGGGCCTGTACCGTTAGTTTATAGCTAATATTTAGTTGTGTTGGTGGCAGGAGGAGCTTTTGGCCACCATTGTTCCAGTTCTCTGTGTTTGTTGACGGCCATCTATTTTGGTTCCGGATCGGAACGTGGAGAAAGGAAGGTTCTGTGGGATTGCACCGTTTTGTTTGTCTGTTTCTTTGGTGAGTAGATGCTTTTGGCCACTGTCTTTTTGGTAAAAAAAATGGTGTTTTTTTTTTGGTGTCTGGTTCGAGCGTACCGGACTTCTGGAGTTGGGTTTGATAAGATTTGGTGCTTTTTTTTTTTTAAAAACAACTTGGTTGGCTTCTGAATTACTCTTTTTCTGTTGTTTTTGTTTTTGGACATTTTCTGGAGTAAACTTTTGTTCGGCGATGTCAAAGAGGGTTTTTGCTTACGAACGTTTGGGTTGGTCTTACATACCTTTTGTGTTAGAGAGCTCTGCTTTGAGATCTTTTGTTCCACAGCTCGATGGTAGCCGATCATTAAGTGTGAACTCCTTGGAGATCTGCTTTTAAGAATGTTTAGTACAGAATTGGTGACTACAACAGCAATATTATGGGAATGGTTTGCTGTTGGTGACACTTTCTATTGGTTGTTCCAAAATACTTAGGAAGACGGATACAATTTAGCAACTTAATTCTAAAAGTTTAACCTATGGCCAACTTGTCTTCTACAATTTAGCAACTTAATGCTTCTTTTGTTTACATCCTTCTTTGTCATCTGAGCTATCTTGCCTGGATAGTTGATCACATTCCCTTTACTTAAGCTAATTACTATACAGCAATCACAGACACAAGAAGCTTGTATTTTTATTTGTTTTAATTGTAACACGTTATTTTACAGGACAACGAAAAGGAATATCCTTTATTTTCTAATGTCAGAGTTTTTTTTATTACTATACATATTTAGTTCTCATACATGTGAACTACTTATGCATTTGACTGACAATAATAATTATTCTAGGTTTCAACAATATCTAGAATTATGTTCTCTGTTCATGAGTATTTGACATGTAACTTTGGTCTCCGAACAACAACTTTTTGGCAAAATACAATTATCTGCCATGCTGCCATGCATGTTACAAAGACCAGTATTACTCTGTCATTTCAGCTTATTCTTTGAGAGAAGTACTGAGAAACGCTTAATTTGAGTTTCAGCAGGTGTTTAGTTTTGATGTATACTTTCACACATGGCATGTGTACACCGTTGCTAAGCTTTCACCTTTGTTTTAAGTGGAGAAACTGACATATAATACAAGATTTATGCAGGGCCATCTTGCTTAACTGTTATGCTTCTTTTTTTTGCCTTTAGTACACAGGATTTAGTCTTCTTATTTACAGTTTTACTTGCATGTTTTGCTTTATTAGCAGAATATAATACATAAGAACATGGTTCGCTTTGGAAAGAGCTTGAAGGAAGACCAAGTACAAGAATGGTGTAGGTATGTGTATATATGTCCAATAATTTAGGTTATGTTCTTTAGTGTTGTTATTTTATTTGTTCTTTACAAGTTCTAAAATATATTTAACCTTCTAAGTTAAATATTGGTGATGATAGGAACCTTGTGAATCTTGTTATTTATTTAGCTTAGCATTTGATAAGGTTTCTCTGGAGTCACTTATTATGCAATTAATTTCTTGCAAGTGCTTTTGATATAATGATAAAGAAAAAGTGCTTTTGATATTTTTGTAAAGGTAATGCTTTCCTGAGTCCCCTTAAGCATGTATTTTTAATACATGAAACATCATCCTTATGAGTTGAATAGGGAAACAATTCATGTTGCTCACCCCCGCTTTGGGATATTGCATTGTAAAAGCGATGATTTCTTGAGTTCCTTTAAACATGCAGGTTTAATATATTAGCATCATTCCTTTGAGTTGAATAGGCATTGTTAAAATAACTAGGACGTCTGTGATATATTGTTGGTTTTAATGTCTGAAGAGATGTCTATGCTAATTTGTTTATTTCCACCTAAGAAACAGGCTGAAAGGTTATTATACAAAGCAACATTGTTCTACTATCATTGTCCCAACCTTCTTCCAAAGCAGGTTAAACATGACTGTTGGACAAATATAAATTTATCTTTCGGAAATTACACTTCTGATAAATTTGAGTGGAAATGAGTTGTTTAATGTCAATATAACATCACGTTAGTTTAAAGCTCTAGATATGGGTGTCAATGGAACAGATACAAAGTTGGATGTTGCAATATCCATGTATGCATGTGATTCTTCTGGATGTTATGTGGATATGATTCAGATTGTATGGATAGTTGGATATGCACATGAATTTGGACTGTCCACATCCGGAAGATCAATACAAAATATTTAAAAAAAATATATATATAGAATACCTGAATAAGTATAGTACATAAAACAAAGTTATTTATGATCTGTGTTATACATACCGAGCCAGATATGAAGCAGATTCATATCCTCTTTTGTTGAATCCCAAGTAGATGCACCTAAACAAATACAAACATGGGTGAATATCAAATTTTAAATATCAATTAACACCCCATAACTCTATGGTCTAAGGCTAATGTTTTGTAATAAAAGGGTTTGGTTTGCAATCCACTGTCAACAATACTCTCGTTCAACCTTAAAGATGAAGGAGAAGAAGAAAACGTCATATTTTTGCATTCTATTTCTGTTTGCAGATATTATATCAACTACAAGTTGATGAAAAAGAAGGTAAAGCAGCATGCCCAATCAATTAAGATTGGTGCTCAAGATCATCCCGAGGTTCTCAAAGAGTTCGCAAGGATGCTTGATGATCAGGTACGTGAACTATACTAGATGTTTGAATACACACACCTTGTCGTGTTTCTCTCGTTTTATCTCTTTTACAACACCATATTTAACCCATAACATTTCTTGTCATACAACAATTTTCTATATAATATGATTTTTTATGCTTATTGCAGATTGAAAAAGTTGTGCTTTTCATATTGGAACAACAAGGACATCTTGCTAGCAAGATTGAAAAATTAGGGGAACAGCGTGTTACTATTCTACAGCAGCAAGATATGCAACAAATACATCTACTACAAGAAGCTTATAGAGATATTGGGATGGATCTTTTAAAACTTCTGAAGTTTGTTGATATAAATGCGACTGGTATTCGTAAAATATTGAAGAAGTTTGATAAACGCTTTGGATATAGATTTACTGATCACTATGTGACAACCCGAGCAAACCATCCCTATTCTCAGCTGCAGCAAGTATTCAAGCATGTGGTAATTTCTTTGATTCCTAACTGTCTTATTTATGACTTCCCTTAGAAAGGTTTCTCAATAGAAAATAAGCAACACTCTTGCGCATGTTCTTACTAACATAATATGTATTTGAATTGTTTATGGTTCAGGTATTTGCCTTTTCCTGTTAATGTCGTTCATAGCATAAATGTCATTTTCGGTTCTTTTATTTTGACATCTGATAAATGTTACAGGGTATAAGTGCTGTTATAGGAACTTTGTCCCGCAATCTTGCAGAACTTCAAGACAGTCAGGGTAGCTGTTTATCAATCTATGATCAGCCTTCCATTGTGTTGAAGGTAGTGGCTTTGCACTTTTCCCCATGTGGCTCGCAAGACTCGTTGAGCAGCCTATCTTTCTTGTTTCCCTTTACATTGTTAAGTTTTGCTCATATGTTGTGTAGGATCCTGTTATTGAATCTATAAAAGCAGCTGTGGACAAAGTGACACATACAACATATTTAATTCAGTTTTTAGGACAAAAAGCACTCATTATGCAAGAAGATCCTCCACCTGCAGAAGTGGACCTTGCTGATAGTGATAACCAAAGATACCATCTTGCCTCACTTCTCTTAAACTTAGCCAATACTTTCCTGTACATGGTAAACTCGTACATAATTGTTCCAACAGCGGATGACTATGCATTGAGCCTTGGAGCTGCAGCAACTGTTTGTGGAATTATCATTGGGTCAATGGCTGTTGCACAGATCTTTTCATCAGTCTACTTTAGTGCATGGTCAAATAAATCGTATTTTCAACCACTTGTTTTCAGCAGCATTACACTTCTGTCTGGCAATATCTTATATGCACTGGCATATGATGCTAATTCGATTGCCATTCTTTTGATTGGCCGTCTTCTATGTGGGTAAGTTACTATGTTGATGGAATATGGGATAATCCTTTTCACATGTTGCTTCTCTTTATTATATAATATTTGTGTCTGACTGATAGTGCGCATTTTTTGCAACCCAACTCTGGATCTGATATTCTGTAACGTATACAATAGTTGCTTGGAAAATTACTTGACAATTGACACAATTCCGAGACAGCTAGACCTAAGCATGACCAAAGTAGAAAGTGATTATCAGAACGTCTGGACTTGAATAATTTTTTGCTCTGTTAGTTCCATCTTAGGCTTTGGTTGACCAAAAATAATTGAAATTGTTGATCAAATAAAAAAATCTTACTAGGATTGTCAAAAACTTCTAGGAATAAGTTTATGTCTTTCTTTATATTTTTCCATCCAACACCTTATGTGCTTTAACATGCATAATCTTGTCTTTCACATGTCTTAGTCTCGTTACAATACAGCCGCATGAAATATTTCATCTTCTGTATATATTACTTCATGACACAAGCTTCTGTGCTGAATTGGAGAATAAAATATGAATATTACGAATTTTATTTGATAAATCTTAACTATTTTGCAGATTGGGTTCTGCAAGAGCTGTGAATCGTCGCTACATCAGCGACTGTGTGCCTCTTAAACAACGAATGCAAGCTTCAGCGGGTTTTGTTAGTGCTAGTGCTCTTGGAATGGCTTGTGGACCTGGCCTTGCTGGCCTGCTGCAGGCTAACTTCAAGATTTATTTCATCTCCATTAATTCAAGCACATTGCCAGGATGGGTCATGGCTTTTGCTTGGTTTATTTATTTGCTTTGCTTGTGGACTTCCTTCAAAGAGCCTGCTCATGATGAAACCGAGGAGAACCATATTCTTCAGGATGATGCTGGTAAAGCCATCGTGTTTATGTTTGGAAGCATTAGTATCTTACACTGCTACTATCTAATTATGAAAATTTCCATGCCATAATCCAATGTTAGTCTTATTTATGTAACACGATACAACCCACATTCCCAAAGGTTTCTTCAACTGTGAACTTTTCTAGATGGCAATTTCTCTGGAAATCTACTGTTTTGAATAATGTACTTTAAATATTGTCAATATTGTCCTGGAATCTCACCATACATCCATTTGTGCATTGTCATCATGTATCTGTTATTCCACAATAGAATAAGACTATCTCAATTGTATAATAAAAATATAATATTAGCGTTCAGAATTAATTTGGAAACCTCTATATGGGACACAATGCATTCCAACTTTTTCAGAGAATGATTCTAAGTCTATATGCTGCTAGGCTCTATATATTTAAAGTACTGTTAGATGCAATTCATACAAACTGATTGGGGAAAGCACTGAGCTTCATCCAAGATATAACGCAAATAATGTTTTCAAATTATGAATAAGTTATTAACTAAACTACACTCATAGATATTCATAAACTATCATTGTGTTGTATATATACATTTAACAATAACAAGATTATGAAGATAAAACCGGCATTTAAAATGTTAGTTACCTTTGTTAGTTCTTCTTCTTCTGTCTGTTCAGAGTTTTTAACTAGGCTTATGGTCATTAATGTCACAAAAGGCATGTAGTGGTTGCCTCTAATCATTAGAAAATAAACATTTTTTCCATGTACAAACAGGCATCTTGGATGCTGCCATCCTAGAAAATGGTCTTGCACAGCCTTTGCTCCAGGATTCAGAGGAGAAACAAGATGATAATGATGGGGACCAGGATTACGATGACAGTGAAGAAGCTGCCGAAGATTCACACAAACCTGCAACTTCAATTGTAGCTGCATACAGATTGTTGACACCTTCTGTAAAGGTAATCAGAGTCTCAACTCTTAAGCACCATGTATTTGCATATTTTTGTGTTTACTAATTCATTGGAACATTATAATATTAACCTATACAATTTTCTTGATAAATTTTCTTTCATTTACAGTTCTGCAATAATACAATCTGAAGCAATTTTGTCATGTAACTATAGGCAGCATAGCAACTTAAGTTATAGAGATTTCTTGGTTCTGTTATCATGGATTTCCTTTGTTGCAGCAACGTGATACCTTAAATACTTTTCTGGTAGGATGTTCCTTTAGAAGGAATTTGTCTAAGATGTACAATATTTCTCTTCACTTTTTCCTTTGAAAACGTAATAAAATTTATTTTCCCTATTTTATCTAGTCCTTTTCTTTCGTGCTATTTGTAGTCTTGCTACTGACATCAATTTCTGAAAACGTAACAGTATGTTTGATATCATAGTTAAATTTTTTGGAGAAAGGTGCATGTACAAATTTTTCTTTGTCTAGGTAATTGTTTGTTTAATTTTATTTAAGGAAAACAATTTTGTATACTAAGTGTTTAATTTTGTAATGATAATCAACAAGAACTTAGTGGAATTTCCAATATATCTTGGTCAATAGTATTTAGGAATAAAATATACACACTTTGGAAGCACCAATGTTCAATACCCTAATGTTCCCAAATAATAGTATTACACTACATTATAGTGTCATTCAGTTGAATATCTATATATTTTCTCGTGTATATGTATATTTTGTTGGATTGAGAATCCGAGGCAGTTCTCCAATCAACTGTAACCTGATATCAATTCTCTAAAAGCATTGTTTTCTTCTGAACTTAGCAAAATATAAACTATATGAGAGTAATATTACAAGAAAATAATATGCTCAGATTTGATCTTGAGCAGCAAGAGCAGTTGATAAGTGTTTTTATGAGAAACAGAACAGATGAGGATTTATCTATGATATTTGTTTTATGTTGCTAAGCTAAAGATCATCTACATGGTATCTTACTGCCGTTTGTATGTACTTCAGGTCCAATTATTGATATATTTCATGCTCAAATTTGCAATGGAGGTTTTACTCTCCGCGTCGAGCGTCATCACCACATTCTACTTTAGTTGGTCTACAAGCACTGTGGCAGTGTTTCTTGCTTTACTAGGCCTAACAGTCCTCCCAGTAAATGTCTTTGTTGGAAGCTACATTAGCAACATGTTTGAAGCGAGGTGAGGATGAAATACTTGGGTGTTTCTTCTAAACTTTCTGAGTTCACAGATACCGTTTGAAGATAAACTATGTTGGTTTGCATACATGTAGTTATAATTTTTTAAATTGGACCTATTGTTGGAAATGCTTGCTTCAAGTTTTAACTTTGCCAAAACTCTCTGCTAAGCTATTAACGTGTTTTCTGTAAATTGAAAGTTGGTTATGGATCCATCATATTTCTTTAAATGGAGATTCTATAAATTTGTTACATTCACCTATAGATCCATAAATTAGCATCTGAAGCTGGTACTTAGCTAAGCTGATGAAATCATCGAAGTCTATCCTGCTGTCCGGTTTTCTGCATCTCTAACAATATTAAATGCCCTTTATCTTAATTACTTGTCTCGCAATTTATATTTCCTTTATCCTTTTCATTCACAAAATGCTCATTATGTCCCTTAGATATGTATAGTTTAGATGGCATATATTTCGAACTCAATCCATTTTCTTCTTACTTTTCTTCTGCCAGCTGAACAGTCATCAAAATGGTTTTAGATTTGTTATAGAAAATCTTTCAACTTTACCCACTCTCTGACTGTAGTGGATTATTCGTCTATTTCAGAAGTATAATATATCTGTAAGAACGATGCATGACTTATGCATCAAATTTTTGCCAAAAAAACTTGTATCAAATCATGGAAATTGTTTTCTCCAATCATTTGTTTCTGATGGGTATTCAAGATGGTAAATTGCAGCTTTTAAAGCTATTTTTACTGTTCACCATCTAACATTTTCTTTTACCAGTGGAATAATCATCAAAATTGTTTAAATATTTATACGAAATCTGTCAACTTCACCAGTCTCCAAAAATATACTAGTTTCCTCTTCTATTCTAGTTTTCTTGAAACAGTTGTTGCTGATGTGTGTTCCCAAGTTATTCATGCTTTTAAAGCTATTAGCATTACTCACCTTTGAACATTGCATGGTATTTTGCAGGCAAATTTTGCTTGCATCTGAAGTAGTAGTATGTATAGGGATTGTACTTAGCTTCAATGTTACAAGTGTTTACACCATGCCACAATATGTTATCTCCGCACTCATCACATTTGTGGCTGCTGAAGTACTTGAAGGTAACTTCATTGATTTCATTGAACAATGGCTGAAGTTCTCATGGTTTGTCTTATTCCACCATTGTCTCAAAACAAGCCCTACTATATTTCTGATGAAAATTAGCATTTAGATGTAGTTTCTGTGTATTGATACCAGCAGGATTTTATTGTAGTGACTGTTTCTTCTTCACCCACCTATTCTTGTTCTTGTACATATCACAGTAAGGGGCATCTATTACATTGACCTTATGGATTCATTATGTAGTAATTTCGTTTGTTTAATTTGGTTCATGGTTACGAAGTTCATTTCCTTTCAACAGGGGTCAACCTGTCGCTCCTATCTCAGGTTATGTCTTGTAGACTTTCACGAGGAACATACAACGGTGGGCTCCTATCAACAGAAGCTGGTACCCTCGCTCGGGTGGCAGCTGATCTTACCATAACAATGACTGGCTATCTGGGTGTGAGCAAGCTCTTAAATATCACCCTACTCCCATCACTCTTAATTTGCGTTGCTTCTATCGTAGCAACGTTCTGCACCTACAACTCCCTGTATTAGTATGACACCTCCTAATTTCAGTTCCAACCTGCACCTCCCCATACTATGTGTTTATCAATTGTATAGAAGTATCAAACTTATTCCATATTTGTAAAATGCATGTGTGAGCTAATATTTATTTATTGATAGTAATAAATCATTATAAAATCAAATCATATTATTGCTCAAAATGTGTTTGGTTGTCGTTATGATGTGTAGCGTATTACTTAGAATATCTGCATGTCATAAAGGTTTTATGTGTCGGAAATAACATATTTGTGGATTGTTAGCTAGAGATGCAAGGAAAGAACCACAAAGACATGGTTTGTTGGTTGAAAATGGGAGGATAAGACTTAGAATCCTTTTGAGTCTTAGAATTGAATCTTCTGTTCTTTATTTATCTGATGGTATATTATATGGACAGAAGTTTCCACAATGTTAAAGAAAAAAGAAGCAAGGGAAGAAATGAAAAAAAGGGAAAGAGGCCTTGAAAGCTTATAAAGTGAGACTGTTCTGTGTGGATCACCTGATTCGTGTTTCATGATTTACAACGACTGTGTCATGGTTTTCGTTTTGAAAGAGCAATAATTGATATTTGTACAAAATAGACATACGACATGCACAAAAAGAGAATGAAAGGGAAGAAGGGATAATGAATAATGAATGTGACAACCTAACACAAGATGTTCAAGAAGCCTCTACTTTCAAGTTTTTTTTTAAACTTTGTTTTGGGGGGTAAATAATGTAGTGTAGTAACTAAGAACCATTCGTGACGGATGGTAGTCACTTCCAGAAACCTACACCAGTTGCTACCTCACGGCCGTGTGAGTGGACTTCACGAAAATATGAGGCCTTTTAGCGGAGGAGGTTGAGAAACATTGAATAACCGGTTTACACATTTTAGGCTCATTGGTGAATTTTGAGTTAATTTGTTCTACAATCACATGCATATTGGACAAGACTATCCAAGTTTGCACTCAGAACATTACACCAATAAACGGCTTCCTCCCCTCCACAACCTATTTTCCTTTTGCATTGAGATCCATGATCCTTTCATAGGTTTTATTGCAATATTGTACCTGACGATGATACATTGACAACTACGATCTACCTTACCAAATGATGGTAGGACAAAGTCACGTTGCAATCGTCTCTAATAGTGCCAGCAACATCAAAAATGGATAAAAAATGGTGAAAGTGCAAGTATTTACTATCCAAAAGAAATGGTGAAAGAGAGCTGGCAGAAATAAATAGCCTCTGAAAGATATTCTCCAGTTTCGCCGTTAAAACAGGTACAGCACAAAATTAAATAAAATAAAATAAATAAATAAATAAATATTAGGGCACACACTAAAAAAGAAGAAGATATGGAACACATCCAGTTACCCCTGCAGCCCTGCCCCTAACACTGTTACTGCAACTCTGGAAGGATAAATCATTCAAACCCAATACCGCAATTTCTTACTCTTATGGCGTGTTAACAGCCTCTTCCAACGGAGATATTGCTGCTGCTGCTTGAAGAGGTAGTATTATCGTTTACAAAAATCACCTGTTCCAGCACAGGTGGTCAGGAGAGATGGTACGTGTTTGAGTTCGAATATGAGAGAATCTAAAGAAAAAATAGTCTTCATATCAATAGGTTACCGATTTTTTTTTAAAAAAAAAAAACTAGTATATCATGTTTTTCAAAGCAAACATCCGATTTCTTGTAGGTATCTTCATGTATTTACAAAGCTGGATTCCTTCTCAACTGAAACGACATGTCGACAAAGTGTCGAACAGGAGGACTGCACACATGTGACGTGCGCATACTACGCACACATATTGTATTGCAATAAAATGGTGTTTGGGTGGTTGGTGATGGAACTAAAATTGAGATGAAGACGACGGGCGCCAAGTATATACATGAAAAGATAACGTGTATATCTTTTGATGGCGATGGTATGGGAAATTATGATACTCAATCGCAAGCCTGAGGCTTAATGGCTTCTGATTACGACAACTATACTGGAAATCGAGCACACTGACAATTCTTGTGTAAATTGACGATGTTGATGGTTTTCTGATGATAATAAAGATGATGGTGACCCGCACTAAGATTTAGAGTGCAGTTGGTTCAGATTCTAATAAGAGTCTAGAGTATATATTCTGACAGAAGTTCAAAGTAGGTAGAAACTATTCTAACAGTTGGTTCAGAAACTATTCAAAGTAGGTAGTCGCTATGCATTAAACGTAGATTCGGCAAAAATTAATTTTAGGCTGTTTTTTTTTGTTAACGGATTGAGATAGTAAGAGGTGAATGTTCCAGGATTCGAATCTGGAATTTGTGGTGAGTTTAAAGTTCCTCCAGTCACTGTGACAATGAGCCATTGTCGATTTTAGACTGTTTCTACCAGAAAATCTGGGTATCAGTTTTTTTTTTCCATAGTAATATTCATGTATTTACTTAATTTTATCATTATAATTTACAAAATTGATACTGAGCTACCATAAAATTCTATTTCCTTTTCCAAATTCACAACCCCGCTTCAATTAATTAAACTAGTGATTTTTTTATACAATGTTGAGTTTTTCTAGTTATGATAATACTATGTACATTAATACATGTATGAGAGAATGATATAATACATTTTGTATATTGAAATTAATGTTGAAGACATGTAAATTAGACTATTGATATTAATATTGAAGTCTAGATAGAATCTATGTGTTCGTAATTTAATTAAATAAGATTCTACTCATTCCAGTAAAAGCTAGTTTTTATAAATGAAGCCATAAGCCAACTTCTGCAAAAAAATGTAGAACCTAGCTTTCTGTAGAGATGCAACCAAATATACCCTTAAAGAGGAACATTAACACTGATTTTCCTCCGGATTTTAATCAATTCATTATGAAACTTAATTATGTGCATTTGGATGTTTACATTAATAGCTTATTATTGGAAAATTCTGATCCATATTGGAAAGAGTTTTTTTGTTAACGATTGAGATAGATTAGAATATAATCGACTTAAATGTTATGAGATACAACATCCAAAGTATTATTATTATACTAGCATAGATGCCTCCAGAAATGGTCCCAAGGAAGGATCTTAAATGTTTTACATCAAAAAAAAAATTTGTAAATTGACCCAATATAAGGTCAGCATTACTTCAGCATGGCATTGTGGGATCCATCGCCAGATGGTTCTGATAAAGTGGAAAGTCCTGATGAGGAGGGAATAGAAGAAGGTAAGGCAGGCTGAACAGGTTGTGCAGCCATTACAGAGACAAACTGCATCATATTGGAAAGAGTTGCTGCAGCAAACTAACATCTGTAACCATGATACAACTTTGGATCAGTATTATCATATGCAAAAAATCAGTACCTCTTGCAATCACCCAAGTTTAAATTCTGCATTTTATTTATGTAACAAAAATATTTTGGATTTTTCTTTATATGTAGATGCTCTATTTTTAGGCTCGCATTGAGATCTTGCGGTTGGCTTCCATGAATTAGCGTAAGAAGAAAAAGGATAAGTTGCAAAACCATGCAAGTTCAGGTAACAAACATCTTTTTGAATTAAAAAACTTACAATTTTACCGTCACCACTTACCAAAGGTAGCATAAGAAGAAGAAGGATAATCAGCGTAAGGTTTTTTTTTTTTTTTTCTGGGCTCACGATTAAGCTGCAAAAACCAAAGGTTCCAACTTTTCATATGGAAATAATCTTCTTTCTATAATTATTGTCATTCAAAATTGCAATCATATCAAGGCTCTGCTTTTCCTATACTATTTCGCCAAGGCAACCATATTATTAGATGAATACAAGAAGAGAGGCTGTTTATGTCTTGAAAACGAAAGAAAATGAAAAATATTAGTCAAAGAAAAACCAAATAAAATAGAAACTAATGGAATTTATTTTCCGTTTAACCAAATTTTTAGTATTTGTGTTTGTCATTGGAAACAAATAGAAACATGTTTCAGTTCGAATTCTACCTTATGTCAATGGAAATAAAAATCTTCTTGACTTTTATACTTTAGAAACAAAGAGAAACTGTTTCCTTTTTCAATGGAGGTACAAACATCATTTAAAAAAGTGATCAAAGAGAAACTAATTTCCTTTCCTTTGGCTTCTTTTAGATTCTGATGGCACAAATCCCTTTGAAGATATATTTTTAAAAATTCCTAAAACTTCACATTCTTTGACGTCGACAATATTTATAAAATATTATAATAAAACATATTTTAGTGAATTCTAAAACATAGTAATTTCATAGAAAATTGGAATTTAAAAATATTTATATGATATATTGGATAAGATAAAACAACGTACAATTGTAAAAGATCCAATTGATTTTTTTTTATTAGTTGACATTCTCCTTCATTTTTAATTGTTAATCCTTTTGATATTATCTATTGAAACAAACTTACAATTTGTAGTCATTAATGGATTTAATTGTATGCATGGTTGAATTAATTTGTAAATTGATTAATGCCTATTGTAACACTGGCATTAGAATGATTGAACTTTTTTATAAACGATATGAGAATATGACATGGAGGAGCAAAAATTGAAGAAATGAGGGTTCTCATACGACAATACAGATGTTCCATGCAAACTTCTAATCGATTTTTTTTTACATGGATTGTTAATGCAACCTGTCGGAGGATTTAGAAGGCAAGCCATCTTTTTTTATAGGTAAAAGTAAAAATTAAATAATCGACTATGGCCTTTTCACATAATGTAGTTTATATAATAAAATCTTATTGGCAATTTTAGTTCTTTTATTTACTTCAAGTTCCTACAAGGATCTTTCTAATCACACATGAGATGTTATTTTGAAATAACGATATAATTTCAGTCCACAAAGATTAAGATTCTAACAAACAATACTTTGGCTACAAATAATTATTGATTGTAGAACAAAATAAGATAGTAATAAATGAACAACATATCAATATCAAAATCAACTAGAAAAATTATGTAAAAGCCAATTAATAGCAAGTTAAACAAGTAAGCCACAAAAATACTAAATTTATGTGGAAACCTGAAAAGATAAAAATCAAAGGACGTTTTGGCAATGAATCTACAATCTTAACTAAGGTTGTTTATGGAAACACTTTATCTTACATAGCTTTTTGAGAAATGCTGGCTTTTTAATAAGGTGTATCTTTTGTAATTTTTATGGAAGTAAAGAAAAACTTGTTTAGTTTGTATGTCCAATAAATATTTATAAGTTAATTAAAGGACTATATTGTCCTCACCATTGTCGTCAACTATCGTCCACTCGTCGCCTTATCGTTGCTGTCCACCATCGTTGACCACCACCGCCATCGTTGCTCGTCGTGTCTATCGTCGCTACCGTCACCGGCTATCATCACCGCCGTCGTTGTTGGCCATCACTAGCATCGCGTTCGTCGTCATCGACCACCACCATTGCCATAGTTGGTCGTCAGCCACCACTATCACCGCAGTCACCAGCTACTACCATCACCGTTGTCGTTATCCATCACCATCATTGTCGTTGCCAGTCACCACCATAATCGTCGTCGTCAACTACCACCACCATCGTCATCGTCGACCACCACCATCGCTGTTGTCACTGGCCACTACCGCCGTCGCCGTCATCGATCACTATTACCACTGCTGTCGTAGGCCACCACCATTGTTGTCGTTATTAACCCCACCACCATTGACGTCGCCGGCCATCACCACTGTCGCCATCACTAACCACCACCGTCATCGTTGTCGTCGACCGCCACCACTACCGCCGCCGACCATCACAACAACCATCGTTGCTAGTCACCACCGCCGCCGTCGTCGTCGACCACCACTACCATCGTTGTTGACTACCACCACCACCATTACCGCCGTCGTGCCTTAGTTTCTATTGTAATAAAAATTAATTTTTAAAGATATTATTAGAAAAACTATGGTTAATATTCATAGTTTTTCAAAAAGTTAACACCCAATAGCTTTTCTAAAAGTTGCCTTAATAACTTAAAATGAATTAAAAAGCTAGAGGCAGTTTTTTTGGAAAAGCTCGATAAAGTAGCTTGTTTCGAAATATTTATTAGTTAATAAACGCTTAACACAATAAATTGGTGTAAAGAAATGTTTCCAAACACTATCTAAGATGTGAATAATGTCTTTTCAATTTTTCTTCACAACTTGAGGAATATTTAAAAGAGATACAAGATTACCTTAGTTAAAGTAAAAATCCTAAATCTCACGGACAAAAGTAGACTCCTTAACTTCTCTCTCTTTCTCTTTCTTCTATTTTGCCACTCACGTCAATGTGTGTTTTTTTTTGCAAGCATTAGATTCCAATATATTAAATAA
The DNA here is from genome assembly GCA_024699735.1 of Posidonia australis. Lineage (NCBI taxonomy): Eukaryota > Viridiplantae > Streptophyta > Magnoliopsida > Alismatales > Posidoniaceae > Posidonia > Posidonia australis. The sequence goes on along the minus strand of JAMKQA010010113.1, from coordinate 10,092 downwards.
TTGCTTAACTATGATACCACCACTAAGCAAAAGTACTACAATAAGGTTCAAAACTGTAGACATTAAGTACCCAAGAAATAAAGTACAATTAACAAAATTTTGGTCCGACCCAAAAGCATAAGAAGTTTTTCAACATAAAATAACTGATTCAATCAATAGTTGAATCTCAGTCCACATTCACAGGGTTATCGCCATCATTGGGAATCGCAGGTGCAGCAGAGGTAACTGCAGAAGTTACACCAATAGAGGAAGCAATGATCTAGGAAGTCAAATCAATTTTAGCTCTCTCCCATTCTTCCTACATGCTGACAATTCTCACCGATGTTCCCTTGTTAGGAGAACCAAAACCAATGTTTTCTATCAAAGAAGATGTCAAAGAGATAATATTGGTAATAATATTTTGGTTTATTAACTGATTCCTAAATATTACATTATTCCTGACTAACCAATATTTGGTTAGTCAGGAATAATTTAGTTGAAATAGTAGCCTATACAAGTACATGCCAGCAACTTTTTGGTAGTTGAAATTCATAATTTAGTTGCAACTGAAATACAACTGAAATCTCAAACAATGATGTGTTTCTATTACCAATCAAAAAGAAAATACGTGTTGCAATCTTAGATTGGTATTTAAAGCAATTCAATCATGTGTGCCCGTGGCTTTAAGCCATTTGCGGGCTGGACTCATCATGGGCCGAAATTTGCATACTGGAAAGGAAACTACGGGAAAAGAAATTATTTTTCTGTTGACCAAAAAATGTGTCTAAAATTATAGTATTTGTACATATTTTCTATTAAAAAAATAAATTCTTTTGATTTGCAAGTTGTAAAACAAGTTTAAAATGTAAAATCTCTTGATTTCATTTTTTGTTCTTTTCCTTTTTACTCTGGATTTTCCTTTTCTTCGGTTTTCTTACTGCAAACATGTCACAAAAAGGACAGATAAAGTGCCAAGCATTCACACACACTAATTGGCCGAACTAAACCATATTTTATTGAAATTCTGTTGAAGCACATTTATGCCAAATTACTAGGCTTGTGCATTCCAAACCATATCCTGAAAATATTTTCAACATATTAAACCTAAAAATGGCAAAGACATAAAATTAACCATATACTCACATTCACAACTTCGTTCCCACAATCCATTTTGATGTAGTGGGAAATACAATAAAATATAGCAGTCAGTGTAGCTGATGTTGAGAGGAGGGCATGCCATTCCTGTGCTAAGCATTAGCTTGGTGTCGTGAGAAGATTAAGGTGTTGAATCTTTAAACGGGAGTTGGTTGTGGTGTATTGAATAAGTTTCTATTGGGAGTTGTCGGTGGGAGCTCTTTTCACCATCACTGTTAATGTTCTATATGTTCTGCTGTTGGGCTATATATATATGTTCTGCTCTTGGGTTGTATGTCCTGCTACCCGCTTGTTTCTTTGCTTTCTGATCTCCTTCAGTGCCAGTGCGACCATGAGGATGGGGATGTGGAAATTTGCTGGGGGTTGTCTAGTTGGAATTCTCTGTTTACTCAAATTCTGTCAGTCTGAAAAAGGTTAGTACCTTTCTTCCTCTACTCTCTCTCTCTTTTTTTTTTTTTATATAGTTATGCGTATATTTTTTCCTTGTAGTCCATGAGATTCGAATCTGAGAGTAAGTTAGAAATTCTACTCCTCCTGATCAATTACACCATGGTAGTTGGTTACTCTGATCTCTCATTACTTGGCAAAAAACTAGCTACATCTATTGGGTCTCAAGAACCCGATTAGATTCCTCATGTAATTACCCTTGAAGCAAGTTAACAGGAGTGCTTGCACTACCTTTCAGAAGAAAAGCTACATCAAGCTTGGCTTCTTTTATTCCTCATCGTCTACTATTTTCAAGATAAACCAGCTAGAATGCATGGAGCTGTTCTGTTCAAAGCTGTATTCACAGTCAGCAGACGAAAACACAAAGCACAAAATAGGATTCAAAGCTATACTTACATTATTTCTTTACGAGGATAGATCACCAGCTATATTCCATTGTTTAACAACGAACAAATTGTGTAACATTACAAAAAAAAAAAAAAACACACACACACACACACACATCCTTACAAGTCACAAATCTCTTCTGTTGCTAATTTATATATCATGCAGATCCATACACTTTCATGCTCCACGCTACATCATCTCCGGCCACATCGTACTACGACTACATCATCGTCGGCGGAGGAACGGCCGGCTGTCCACTCGCCGCCACCCTCTCCCGAAAATTCAAAGTCCTCCTCCTCGAGCGAGGTGGCTCTCCTTACGGCAATTCCAACATCACAAATATGGCTTCCTTCTCCGACACCCTTTCCGACACTTCAGCTTCCTCTCCTTCCCAGCGCTTCATATCCGAGGACGGTGTCATCAACGCCCGGGCAAGAGTCCTCGGCGGCGGGAGCTGCCTCAACGCCGGCTTCTACACACACGCTAGCGCCGACTACGTAAGGAAAGCCGGGTGGAACGCCAAGCTTGTGAATGAGTCCTACAAGTGGGTGGAGAAACTGGTGGCCCATCAGCCGCCCATGTTGCAGTGGCAGTCGGCGTTGAGAGATGGGCTTTTGGAGGTTGGCGTCACACCTTACAATGGTTTTACGTATGATCATATTTATGGGACTAAGGTTGGAGGGACCATATTTGATACGAGAGGGCACCGGCATACCGCCGCCGATTTGCTTCAGTATGCCGATTCTGATCGTCTTACGGTTCTACTCTTCGCGTCCGTGCGCCGGCTACTCTTCCTGCACAAAGGTGAACGAAAGATATCTTTTACCTAAGTTGTGGATATATACACAAAATATGAACGAAAGATAAGGTTACTCTATCATTTTGAGTTCTCCAGGTCAAGGTTCAGAGATTTCATAAATTTACCATCTTCTTCTAGATCGATAAAAGACGGGTTTTAATAAAAAGAAGAAGAAGCGACATACTTGAGCTAATAGTAATTGATATGGTTTACTTCTCAGCCAAACTTTTACTTTATAGTTGACACATGTATTAACTAATGAAAGGTATTACGTGGAAGGAAAAACGAAAGCATGCTTGATCCATCTGTCGACCATAAAGAAAAAGTAGTAATTAAATGTTAACGTACGATGTTTAATTAATAATGAGAGTGAAAGAGTCAATATGGCGTCTGACAACTGTGGTACTTAATTTCTGCAAACAAACAAACAAACCCCCTGCAGGTGTCACAAAGCCGAAAGCTCATGGTGTAATATACCGGGACGCAATGGGAACAGAACACCGTGCCTACCTAACGAAAAGATCAAAGGGCGAGATCATCATCTCCGCCGGAGCAATGGGCAGCCCGCAGCTACTGATGCTGAGCGGCGTTGGTCCAGCGGAGCATCTCCAGTCGCTGGGCGTCAACGTGGTGTTGGACCAACCAATGGTCGGACAGAGCATGTCGGACAACCCCATGAACGCCATCTTCGTCCCTTCGCCTACTCCCGTCGAGATATCACTCATCCAGGTCGTCGGCATCACCCGTCTCGGTACCTTCATCGAGGGCGCTAGTGGTTCCAACTTCGCCGGCGGTGCTAACTCCACGTCGGAAACCAGGAAGGACTTTGGCATGTTTTCTCCTCGAGTACGTATTATCAGTTAATTAATTTCTTCCCAACAACAACAAATTAAAGGAAAGAAAACCAACCTTAAGTACGTAGCTCAAATATTAGTAAGAAATTATCCTTACATGATTAATTTCTGACTCAAGTTCTAATCCTACGAGGAACGAGCTTGGATATTAATATTAATAGGTAACAATTCCGACTTATATATCATTTCTCTGAAAAAAAAAAAAAAAAAAAAACTCGTGAGATGAATCTAATAACATGTGATAATATATTAATCATGCAGATAGGACAACTATCGACAGTGCCACCGAAGAACAGAACGCCAGAGGCCATCGCCGAGGCCGTGAAGGCCATGCAGAGCCTTCCTTCCTCATCCTTCCGTGGCGGATTCCTCCTGGAAAAGGTCGTCGGACCACTGTCCACGGGCCACCTCGAACTCAAAAACCTGAACGCCGACGACAATCCAAAGGTGACATTCAACTACTTCAAGGATCCACTGGACTTACGGAGGTGCGTGGATGGGCTGAAGATCATCGAGAAAGTGATTGATTCGAAGGCCTTCTCGATGTTCCGGTACCCATCCCTCTCGGTGCAAGGGATGGTGAACATAACGGCAGGTTACCCGGTGAACCTCCGGCCGAGACACGACAACGACTCGATATCGTTGGAGCAGTACTGCAAAGATACGGTGATGACTATTTGGCATTACCATGGTGGGTGCCAAGTTGGGGAAGTGGTGGACAGTGATTACAAGGTTCTTGGTGTGGATGCTTTAAGGATTATCGATGGATCTACCTTTAATTCCTCTCCCGGAACAAACCCTCAGGCTACAGTTATGATGCTCGGAAGGTGACAACCACTCTCTGTCTCTAGGCTCTACCCCTCTCTATCACTCATGGTTTCGGTACTAGAAACAATTCTATTTAGTTGAGAATGCAAGAGACCGAGGTGTCCTCTACACATGTCTTCAGATCGACACACCACCATGAGATCGTACGCACTCGTTTAAATTCCTCATTCAAACCATAAGATTTCTAAAGAAAAATACGTTTTCTCTTGTAAATAGGATTCAGAGAAGAATCCTACGTACGTTGCTAACTTATGTGTGTGTTTCTACCTGCTTGCTTTTAGGACTGTAGAAGTACTATTCAGAAACCGTTGAGTTAATCTTTTTTTTCTTTTAACATGTCATTATGCACAGGTTGATACCGAATAGTCTTACATCATATTGCATGTTTTGTGTGATATATTCCAAATCTAGTGCTATGTTTTGTTTAGATCACTGATTGTTTGATATTTAATTACATGTATTTAACCTATTTACACATATAATTGCTTAACGAAGGCATCTCCGTCGATTTGATAATATTTTTTGATTAATTTCTGTTGGTCTCAGGTACATGGGAGTGAAGATTCTGGAGGAGAGGTTGGGAATGAAATGAAGAGGAAAAGATAGAAGTGATCACTATATATTGGACATGCAAATTAACACGAAACCTAGACTTTTCTCTTTTAGCTATTTTGATGCTTGCAGACTGTCTCTGCCTTATTCTAGCTGTTCTTTTGTGGTCGTACGTTGATTCTTCGTGTCCTTATGTTGGATGTGTCTCAAACTTCTTCCAAGTAGGTCTTTTCTTGAATCTTGATCGTTCTTTGGATAAAAGTATACGATAGATCTACCCTAGAACGAGTCTTTCTTTTCTAGCAAGTTGATTTGTTTCTGGAGAATGGTACAATGGTATTAATTTCCACTAGATTTTTGGGGGCCCGCTAAGATCTGTGTTTATTAGAGTGATGTAAACTATGCCGGTATATACCGTTGATTTAATATTTTCCATTTGGCTGAGAAATTAAATTTGAAGTAACTCTTGAGTACTACAAATATACCATTCTATGGTAGTAACACTGGTGTAACCACTTGATGGAGTTTGTGAATCAGCAAAATCAGAATCTTTCTGCGCCCATAGGAATTAATATAAAAACACTTCTTCCTTGTCGTCAAGTAACCAATTGAAATCATGGATACTAGACTTATTTAGCTTTTGACAGTGGTTTCCAGAAATTAATATATTTTTCTTATCGTCACCATAAAAAAAATCATAGATACTAGACAAGAAATCATAATCTTAGCTACTACCGTCAATTATGAGAAAGAAAACTGTACTGTTGATATAATTTACACGCGGATATCAAAATTTCAAAAACCGCGATCGAATAAGCGGGTAGTTTATTGATCCACCGAAACCTGCTCTTGTATGTATGAAAATAATTCACGGCAATGATAGTGACGCTTTTGGTATTGCAGTCCTATATAGCTCGGTGGGCTGGTAGAAAATAAATGTCATTCCAATGAGGTTTGATCTTTAGTCTTACATTCTAGTCATATTTGCATTTATGTATGAATTTTACATTTGAGACTTTGACTTTTCAGAAAATCATACAAATGCAACTTTTACATTCCAGTGTCATATTAACATTGGACCTATCATCTGCATGCTACGATAGATGTCATGAGTATGTTTTTCATTCAGATTTTCACTTCCTTTTGTGAATTTTACATCTTAAACCTTATGTTTGTTCTTTATTGTGTTTATATTATTTTATTGATTTTCTCCTCCATGTTTTCTTGCAAGTAACATCTTCTGGACATTTGACGTACATTTTAACATAGTTTAGGCCATGCATCACTCATATGCTAGCATTTATCACATTTGGCCAAGGAAATGACCAAATTACTCCTGTGTCACCAATTCATGAGCATACATCTCAATTTTTGCACTCAGTCTTGCATAGTTCTTGTCTAAGCCATCCTTTGGAATCTTTGCACATTTAGGTACATATCCATGCATTTCATATTACTTTTCCTCACATTTGCGTTTAGCGAGCTGACATCCCTTGCCTTTTCTTTAGTGGATTTCTTCCTTCACTTCGCATTCAGAGTTTCTTATCCGATATTCGATTTAATTTGCTTTAATCCTATATTTCAGATTTTGATTTGATTTGGATTTCATCGTCCGAGGGTGTACATTAACAGGCTTGAAGGCCGACATTGACCCCACCATGGGTTATTTTTCCCCATTTTGATTTCACGACTTTTTCCATAATTCCGAGGACGTGGGTTGACTCGACTTTTCATCCTTTTGACATCATTATGGTTTTCAGAGGCGTTCTTTACAAAAACCTCGTCATTTTATATGATTGTGACCGTGCCCACGACCCAGGGGGCAGATCCGACGCGGGGTTGCGTCAGAGGGGAGGAGGCCACAGCCATGCCAAGATGGCGAGGGCACGAGATGGGACGAAAAGAGAGAAATGAAGTTGCCACCTAGTCTTTTGAGGGAAAGACGAGGAAAACCACAAACGAATCACTAAAAGTGAATGAATGAGACGCAAACGTGAAGGCCAGATGTCTACTAACCAGAGAATGGGTAAGGATTCCTATTACTCACGGGGAAGGTGTTAGGCACCCCCGTACGTCCGAGAAACTTAGTCTTTCTAGTCTAATTCGCTTGCTTGAGGCTGAATGAATGTTTTCTATGCCTAGATTGTGTTCTAATCATGCTAATGTGAGTGCCAAGACAAGACTGGATGGATGTGCAAGACGATGTGCAAAAATTGCAGAGAAATCCACATGAAATGACGAAATCGTAAAATACGACACGACAAAGAAAGTCACATGAAATAACGATGTTTTTCTAAAGAACGCCTCCGAAAACCATGTTGATGTTAAAAAGATAAAAATTCGAGTCAACCCGTGTTTTCGGAATCATGGAAAAAAGTCGTGAAAATCAAAAAGGGGAAAATAATCCGTGATGGGGTCAAATGTCGGCCCTCAGGCCTATGCCCTCGGGCGATAAAATCCAAATCAAATCAAAAAGTCTGAAATGTAGGATTAAAGTAAATCAAATCGAATAATGGATAAGAAACTCTAAGGATAAAGTGAAGAAAGAAATCCATGAAGGAAAGGCATAGGATGCCGGTTAGCCAAATAGGGATACAAATATGAGTAAAACGGATATGGAATGCATGAACAAATGCCTAAATGCGTAAAAACTCTAAAGGATGGTCTAGACATGGACTATGCAAGACTAGTGCAAAAATTGAGATGTATGCTCATGAATTGGTGGCATAGGGGCAATTTAGTCATTTCCCTAGCCAGATGTGATAAATGTTTGCATGGGAGTGATGCATGGCCTAAGTTATGTCAAAATTAGTGCCAAATGTCTAGAAGATGTTATTTGCAAGAAACATGGGGGGAAAAATCAACAAAATGATGTAAACACAATAAATGACAAACATAAGGGCCAAAATGCAAAATTCACAAAAGGAGTGAGAATCTAGATGAAAAAACATGTTCACGACCCTTAGTCTAACTTACAAATGATGGGTCCAATGCCAATGTAGCACAGGGATGTAAAAGTTGTACTTGGATAATTTCCTGAAAATTCAGGGTCTGAAGTGCAAAATTCACACATAAGTGCAAATGTGACTAAAATATAAGGTTAAGGATCAAATCTCAATGAAAACATGATTTTTGAATAGAATCTGTGATTAAATGCAAAACATGAGATGAAATGTGTGAAAAATATTCCAAGATATGCAAGAAAACATTAAAAACCCTAAATAATGGATTTGTAATTAATCTAAGGGTCAAAATGTAAATTTTATGTTCAGAAACGATTTGATGTGAATCCAGGAACTTTTGCACCCGCTGTGTGGCTAATGGATGATAAATGACTAAAATAAGGAAAAATGAATGTGAAACAGTAACCCAAAAGTGTTCATGATGAAGGGACAGAAGATGATGCAAAGGATATGAGTGGGATAGGTTTGGGGGCTAAGTCAGTTTGGGAAGGGTCCCTGGGATAACCGTGCATCATCGATGCGCCAGTGGTACACACATCTAGAACGTGCTTCCAAAGCATATCCACATAACTGGTTATCATGACCATTTCCACACATGCCCAAGGTTAAAACATGATATCTAAAGAACAATAAACGACATGAATGATGACAGAAGCATGCAAGGCCCTAAAGACCAGAAGAAAACCACTTGAACAAAAGGGAAGTCAAGAAAAGCATGGGATATGAGCGAGTTTCACAATTAAGTCAAGCCCAAAGTCAACAAACACACAGAAACTTAAATCAAAGGTCACTAGGTTGAGGCTTGGTTAGGTCTGGCATCGCGTAGTCCTTGATGGTTACTGGCATCTGAGGAGCGCGATCAGGGCGCACACTCAGAACAGAGTCCAGGCCGTCCTCCTTCATCACCTCTCCCCATGCATTGCATACATTACTTTGCCTATGATGAAGTCTAGGAAGAAAGAGCTAGATCTAAATCAGGGAAAACATGCGAGAAAACAAGTTGAAAGCGTGAGGAGACCTCCCTTCAATCCTCCCCACTTCCTCGTCGAATCGCACGTCTCCCTTTGGCCATGGCGGCAGCTGGAGGTTGTGTAGGACCTCTAGGTCAGCTCAAGAAGCTTGAGAAGGATCAAGGGAAGTCTCGAGATGTAACGAGATCACGAATGCACATGTGGGTTCCTCCACTCACCTCCATCATTAGCGTCACGACTCACCGAAGTTTGGTTGGCCACGGGAAAAGGCCAGGGACTTAGGTGCAACTTGGGGGCAATTAAAGGGTCAGAAAGGAGGGGAAGGTGCCTTGGAACAATCTCGACCAAGCTCTCAGCGACCAGAGGCCTCACACCGACTATGGTCGTCCATCAACGGACGGAGAGACAAGATGCAATGAAACAGTAGAGGAAACAGTGAGAAAAGCCAATATGAAAGCCAAGCAGACACCCCCAAACTATCCTCTATTAGAATGAGTTGAGGATGATACCTGTGGAGGGCTGGATGTCTTCCTTCGTGTCGGCGGCTGGAACTCCAGTGGGAGACGTTGGACGTTTGGCTGGTAGCTGGGGATGAGTCGAGGGTGGCCTAGGAGTGATTGGTGAGTGGTTGGGGAGCTTCCTTGACACGGTGGAGGTTCAGGTGCAGGTGGCACAGGAGTTGGGTTCTCAGGCTTTGATTCTCTAGTGGCTATGCTCTCCCAACTCTTGCAAGGTGTGAAGCTCTGGACTCTCGCAACTGAAGGTCATGGTCCTCTAGCTAAGGGGGAAGGCTTTGGGTTTCAAATGGTGGGATGCATGGTAGGTGGGATGGTGCCATGACGAGGTGGAGATGTCAGTGTTAGAAATATTACATTAATTTTGATGATTATTTACTTGTGCATATTTTCATAAATATTATAACTTGAAAGAGATATAAAGTGTCTTATCATGAAATCAAAAACGATATACCGACATCAAGAGCGGCAGACCGTTTCAGCAAAAATCGGAATGTAAATCGGAACTCCGCAAAAATCTATGTTGAACTGAAAACGGCATACCGTGGATGGAACGACATTCCGTTTCAGGAAAAATTGGAAGAAGCAGCGGCACTCCGGAACAGAAGAGAAAAAGAAATGAATGCAATTAAACGGCATACC
>JAMKQA010010112.1:0-42590 GCA_024699735.1 Posidonia australis | reverse complement strand
AAAAAAAAAAAAAAAAAAGAAATAAAAAAAAACGACAAACATTTTTTAGACATAAGAGAAACTTGAAATGACTAGAAACACAATCCAATCAATTACAGACCAGAAAAATTTGCTGGGTACTTGGCCTCCAAACTTCTGTGAATTACAACATCATTTTATGCTATGAAATTCCATATACATGGAAAAGTATCAAGAACACGACTCTTATCTGAAAGGAAAAAAAGAAGAAGATATAACAAAACTAAACCCATGGTATGACGACCACAACTCAACCAGGACAGTATCAGCTTCAATACCCATATGCCAATTTAATGCTTCCCAAAAGCTTAAAGAGACCGGTGATAGTGACAGTAATTTTGCTGTAATTCTGACACTGTTCCTATTCCTATTCCTGTTCCATCTTCCAACTTTGCTAGATCAAGTGGATTCCTTTACGCGTTCGCCTTCATTTCACTGTCATTGATGGAAGGAAATTAGCTTGGAGTTTCTTGATAAAAAATAGATTAAAAAAGAGAGGAAAAGACAACACAGGCTCTAAAGATTTGTGTGTGTGTGTGTGTGTGTGTGTGTCTGAAGTGATGAACATGCTAAAAGTCAAATATGACGTTTGGACCGTGTGTTCCCCCACAAAATTTGTCCTTACTCTCTTCTTCTCCACTTTCTGCATATGGTATAATATATATTCCGAAAGTCATAAATACCATGCCAACATAGTATTCTACTGTCAAATCTGTAATTGGCGTTGGCCAACCAAGAAAAAGCTAATGAGCGTGATAGTCACAGCTTCAGCCAAGGTAGAAAGGTGACACGGCGCCCTATTCCCCAATGCCCAAAACCCAAAGCATGCAAGCATCACACTTGTTTCTGGGACACTAAACAAAACTCAATATTCTCTTTTCTTTCTTGACAATTCTTCTCTTTGTAAAATTATGCTGTGTTTGGTACGTTGGAATGAAAATAGATAGGAATGGTATAAATTCTGGAATGGAATGGAATAGAATAGATTTATTCTATTCCTGTGTTTGGTGTGTAATGAAATTACAGAATGGAATTGACAAACAATTCCTTTCTAATGTTTGATACATAAGAACAGAATCGAAATGGAAATATAAAATTTGGAAGATTAACAACTACATATTAACAAAAATATCCTGTCAATTTAGAGAAAAAAATTAAATACATACTACAATATACACATACACATAAAAGTTTTAACATAGATAATCTTTTTTAAATTAACATTAACATAGATAATCCTTTCTAAATTAGCATTAACAAAATATTCTTGGTAGAATAAAAATTTTTTGTAGGAAAAGAAGATAATAAAAAATATCAATATTCTTTGTAAAAAAAATACATATACAAAAAAGAGAGGAAAAGAAGACGAAAAAGCAAAAAAATACAGAAAAGAGATGGTTGTAGAAGAGAGAAGGTCGTAGAGGAAGAGAGAGGGCCTCGAAGGAGGAAGAGGGTGACTAGACATGGAAATCGGTCGGTCCGGCTCAGCCCAGGCCCACCACAGCCTCGGCCCGTCTAGCCCAGCACTGGGTTGGGCCAAGCTAGGCCCACCGTGGGCTATGCTGAGCCCATGTGCTAGGCTCCCGTAGGCCCGTAGAATAGGTCCATTTTGGCCCGCAAATGAAGATTAGGCCAGGCCGAACTGGACCGGTCTCGCCTAAAAGTTAAAAAAGAAGAAGGGCTAGGGTCCGTAGGTTCAAAATAAAAAAAAAGTATTCGTAAAGTTCCTCAAGAATGTTACTATGCAATGATGTAAAACATCTTTTGTATTTTTTTTATTTTTTATGTATTTTTTAATGTATTAAAAAAATATTTTTTTATTAATAACAAATTTTAATTTTAACATTTAAATTTTGACCCAATGGACGTCGTAGGCCTTGTTGGGCCCATGGTCTATTAAAAGAGGCTCGATCTGGCTTTGCTCGGTCCAGCCTGTAGGCTGACTTGGCATGGTTCAGGCCTAGGCGGGCCCTTACTTTTTTTGGACCAGGTCGGTCCAACTCGGCCCACATTCCATGACTAAAGGTGACAGAGGAGGAGGGATAGCTGTGGAGAAGGAGGAACGACAGTAAAGGAGGATAGACGACGTTTTTAGGATGATTCTTAATAGAATGAGAATCAAATTTCTTACCTCTCGGGAAGGAATGAAATTCCCATATTCAATGGGAATTTGATTGCCAAGAAAATTTCATTCATATGTCTATTTCAAAGAATTATTTTATACTAAACATTAAAATAGAATTCTCTCGTTCCATTTTAGTCTCCATTCTACCGTATTAAACGCTAACTTACGACCACTGGTTGGGTAGACGCGTGTCTCATCTCATAAATGTCAATTTTTTCTCCTAATCTATCCTATTGTCCAGGGCCCAGAGATAGGGACCCTGCGATGGGAATCTATGACTTGGGACCATGGGTGATGTGGCCCATGGTCCCAGAATTTAGCCTCTGCCTCTTGTCCTTGTCTAGAAAGGATAGGGAGTGGCGTATGCGAATTTTCTACTCAATTCTAATACGTTTCTAATGTTTAAAAAAAAAAAAAACTGTGGGAAATCTAGTACTTATAAATATATCTCCATATTTGTAGAATTCAGCCATAAAAGACAAATAGTTCAAGCATCAAATCAACAACACTCTCAAGATAAAATCCGAAGACTTGCTAGAGATAGAATGCATTCAGACATTTAGAACCTTGATTCAGAGCACCTATAATTATGATTACGTAACATCCGAAGTGACCTCTTATTAAACTTGCACTTCATCACACTCAAGATTGCTTTCTCAGCATTTACTTCATCTATATTCTGTCTTTTATATCTCCATGATCGTAGACAGCAATAAAATAGTTCAAGCATCAAATCAACACAGTCAAGATAACATCCGAAGATTTGTTACTTTATCTATTTTCTATCTTTTAATGTTTTGTTTAGCGGAACAGCTTTTCAAAAGTTGGATTTTGTCAAAACCTACAAGGGATATCATTACATTGGAATCCAATTTCTTTTGAATTCACTGAAATCCTGGAAGAAGCCTGTCGGAATGAGCTACGAAAATCAGTTTTTTCAGTTTTTGCAAGAGTCCAAACATGCTGGTGACAAACGACACCAGTTTGATGTCACTGTGAACGATCTCAATGTAGGAGAAAAATATCATCAGGACACAATTACATGCATCAAGTGTATTGTCCATGGACAAAAACTGACCCGTGAGCCCATCTGTCCCCAAGCAAACCCAACCCAAGTGCAGAACTTGCAGAGAAAAGGTAAGGATGATTTTTGGGCAGGTTGTAATTGGAGTCCTAAACATTTTCAAATCTAGGTGTCTTGAGGCCTGCATGCATATTTATGTTTGTCAAAAATTATGAATCTCCTCAATCACATTAAGACAAGCTCTGCAAATGATATCCATCCAACAACAATACCACATTTTAAAATAGGTGATATACTAGGAATCATGTAAATTAGTTAAAGCTCACAAAGAAAAAAAAAACTAGTAGAAATTTAATGTAGCAATATTGTTAGATATTATGCTCTGTATTAAGTTAGGATAAATGCTTTGCGACAAAGCACTTAAGACAGTCGAGATACTTTTTAACCACTGAGGTGATGCAAACATAACAGAATATATGTTTCCTACATGATCTGAGTATCCAACCATCTAATATAATGCTAAGCATAATGTAAAAGAATGTGGAGTGATATATAGATCAAACAAGATTAAGAAACAAAGACCCTACGTGATTATCAGTACTAGAATTGATTTACCTTAGTAGATGTTTACCTTAGTGGTTGTTACAATCTTCGATAGTGTCAAGTACGTCCCAAGAGTACCACTGATGATACCTAGTGTAACAATTGCCACACTCAAATAGACCTGAAATGAGAAAAAAAAGGGTAAGTGGGAAAAAAAATAATTCAACACATTAGAAGGCCTGCTTTCATGTCTTTTAAGGTCAGTTGCTGCTTCCTTAAAAACAACTTGGAAATGTGGACAGGTTAATTTCGTACAAATGATGATAGAAGAAAAGAATTTTGAGAGCAGATGCTTGTGACATGCACAAGATGAGATATTAGGTGCGTTATACCTGTAATGTTGTCGCTTTGTTCTTCTTTATCTTTAAGAAACAGAGCGGTGGCAAAATCATTGCCTGTAAATAATATAAGAAAATTATTTGATCTTGCAACATGTAACTGTTAGAATAATACGAGAAAAGACTAACGGTATATTAACATACACAATGACTCTAAGGTAGTGTCTGTAAATGTCTTTTTGCACAAATTTAGTGTATTAAGTGTTTATTGTCAAATAAACGTTTTCAAACAATGTCAGTTAATCGAACTTTTTCTAAAAAAATCGTCTATAACTTTTTAATTTAGTTTAAACTATTGAACAATTTTTTGAAAAGTTATTAGTTTTTTGAAAAACCATGAATATTGATTATAACTTTTCCAATTATATCTTCAAATAACTTTTCTTGCAAAACTTCTTTTCCATCAAATAAAACGACTACAAGTAGTTTTTCTAGAGCAAAATTTTCCAAAGGAGTTTGACTATTTGTTGGTACAAAATCCATTTCCATGATAATGCCTAGATACTTTACTATGATTAAATTTTCCGGTTGTTTTTTGACAATTCTAAGGTGCATTAGAAATGATGTGCGGCACTTCCATGGGATTCTTTATTGTTGAGGTTGAGTTGATTTTAGGACACTGAACCTTCCTTCCAGTTTAATCTCTTAAAACAAAGAAAATTTTCCAAAAAATGTATATTTAAAGGAAATTTCGTAGTTGGGATAGTAGATCTTTAGCACATATGCAGTTTGAGATCGTTGAATTATTTTTTGCTTGATAAGAAATAGTCAGGAAGGACTTACCACAAGTATACTTAGGAGAGAACCTATTAGAGCCGTGAAAAGATCTGAAAAAAGAAAGCAACGTGAATAATATTATTCTCTCAAATATTCAACAGTGTTGCGACCATAACAATGCAGAAGCAATACCCAAACCCTAAGCCATGCCATCTATTATAATAATAAATAGCATAAAAGATTTAGAACACATAATAAACAATGGAGAACAAGTAGTTGGAGTTAATCAGTGTTGCATTTGACATGAAGTTCTTGTTTTACAGTCCCATCCATCATCCATATGCACTCATTTTTTATTTCTACACTTGACTGTGTTCTGTGCAACTAAAACCCAAATACCATAAGAGTCGAGTGAACCATAACTTATTCGCTTGAGCAAAAGAAAGATAAGGAATTCAAAGAATAGCATATGATACCAAAAAGGACACTTAAAAGGCTACGCCTATAGTTTTAGCAACGAGTAATGTTCTTAACAAACAGAAATGTCAAGTCTTCTCTGAATTACTTGAAAGAGAGGTATAATATCATTATTCACGTACAAAATTAGTCAAATACTTAAAAAACCATAAAAGTATCAAGTGAAATATAATTTAATTCACGAAGGTCTTCAAGTTTCAAACAATGAAAATTAAGGAATGGAAAGGAAATTTTACTATACCAAAAAATGGCACACAAAAGGCAACTGCTAGAGTTGAAGCAACAAGTACTATTCTTAACAAACAGAAACACCATGTCTTGTCTGAAATGTTTGCAGGAAGAAGCTCCTCTAAACCCCTTGCTAATGGATTCATAAGCAATGCATACCTGTTCTCTGTTAAGGAACTAAAAGTAAGTGCTGACAATTCAGCATCAAAGAGCTTATTCACTTATACAACTGCAATGCATGGTTATTCCCAGCCGTTCAGTCTATGAAAACATTTAATTAAAAAAAGCCAAAACTGCGCGGGAGAAGTGAAGAGAGAAAGTGTGTATCGTGCGGTTTTCATGATTGAAGGATATTTAGTAACGGGATTGACCACCTGAAATAAAAACTAGAGTCAGTAAATAAAGAAGAATGAATTCCCCAAGGCGGGGGAGAAAGAGAGAACATCATGGTCGCATACATACTGTTGTCCCCAGTGCAAATATTGACGCAGCTGTGTTCTTTGGAAGGTTCAAAGTTATTTGTGATAGAGTAGCTTCACCAAACATTAGATATCCAACTGTGGCTACAGTTCCATACGTTATGGCGCACAAGATAAAGCTGACACGCAAATTACAGAAAAAAATTAGGGGTGAACATACGCCGCTGTTAAAATAGGAGAAGCCACAGTACCAGATGACCAGCGCCTTGTCAAAATCTGAACGCTTTGACATGGACAGATAAATATTTGGGAATACCGCATGCCCAGCAAAACAAAAACCATACACCCCTATAGCAAAAGGAACACCACTCCACTTCACCACAGAAGTGGTGTGATGGAATCCTATCCCATCCGCTGTGCCAACAATAATAACACAGACGAATATTGAGAGTGTTGAAACCACACCAAAAGCTGCATATTGAAATTAGCATTTTAGCAGAACCATTATGTACCCATCCAAATATATTCTCATAGGGAGAAGGCACGCAAACGCACCTGACATCAGAGTGATAAGTCTCAGATTCCCGAAAATAGCAGTTGGTAGAACAACGAGAGCAAATAACAGTCCAAAGAAGTGCGTCGAGTCGATATGAAACTCAAACAGATGCAAAGAAACTCCAGGAAAGATGCTTGTCAGATTATCGCCTTCTAGAATCATGAATTCCACGCAATACGACTGTATCCATAAGATATGGAGATAAGAATACCATACTACAAAGAATCAATCATCAAAAAATAGCCCTAGCTAGGACAAACAAACATGTTTCTCGCCAAGGATCCAATCTCACTGCTGCACTTACGTATAACTCCGTGTATAGAATAATCTGCGTCAAGTGTGTAATATATCAGAAAACAGTGGTAAATCAGCTCTAACATATCAGCAAATCAATCGCATAAACTATCAGTTAGTTGGTGGATTTGCAGTATCACATTCAAATCAAGAGTACATCAAATAAGTTCAGGTATCCTAAAGAAGCTGTGCAGATCAGTGAAATTATATTACTACTTTGTAAATGTTGACATCATCTTACACCACCATAAATGTAAGGAATTACTACTTTGTAAAAGAAGGGGATTTTATACGATCCCCATTATATTGTAGTGAAACCTAGAGAACAATTGAGTCGGTTTAACGTAAAAATTCCAAAATCCCTAGTTTATTGCCTTTTGGCATCATCTTGACTGGGATCATATCCCTGTTGAGGAATATCCAAGAAATATTCCTTCATCAGCTTTGAGATTAAATTTGTCTAAATTATCTTTAGTGTTCAAAATAACTCTATAAGCCTTGCTTCTTGAGGAATATCCAAGAAATATTCCTTCATCAGCTTTAGGATCAAATTTGTCTAAATTATCTTTAGTGTCCAAATTATCTGTAGTGTCCAAACTACAAAAATATTGTAAGAGATATTTTGAATAGACCTCTAATCCACATGAACAGAATTTTCCAAGGATATGATGCAAATCTATGGTGGTTTTTTTTTTTTTTTCTGCAAACGATAATAATGTACATCTTTGGTGTTGAACTGTACCAAAATGTCACTTAGCCAAGCATTGGATTTTGGTCGACATGTTAGGCTCCAATGGCAAAAACTTATGCCTGGAACGATCTCATTTTGCGCGAATAATTATTAAACAAACAAATAGAGATAGAAAAATAATAAATAAAAAAAGTATACACAAAAATACAAAGATTTACGAGATTTGATCAAATAGATTTACGTTATTAGGACAGAGAGAGAAATATTTTACTATGAATCTAAGATGAATATAAGGTACAAGAGATTGATGGAAAAGAAGATTTAAAATCCTCACCCTAAAGAGCGTCGTCAATAAGAACTTTCAAAATATATCTAGAGTTGGAATAAGAAACTTTATTAGTATGTTTGTTAGATTACCTGCCACACAGATTTTCTTCACAAGAATGTGTCTTTGTAAAATAACATTATAAATAAAGTGATATCTGACATTCATATGCTTCGTTCTCTCGTGGTGCATTTGGTCTTTAGTTAAGTATATGGTACTTTGATTATCACACTGAATAATAATCGTCTTTTGGTCAAGATTAAGTTTTACAAATAAATCTCTAAACCACATTGTTACTTTAATTCCTTCTGTTGCTACCATGTACTCTACTTCTGTAGTATGAAGACATTTCACTATCAATTTTTGTGATGAAATAGCTTCTACAAAACTACTCAACTCTCATGCATCACAAGTTTTCTTGAATACTGATAACAAATGTGCAAACACAAACTTGGTGTACCTAGAGGTAGCTTGATCACTCTTCTTTCATACCTCTTTACAATGCAATCTCTTTTTCTATTGTAATTTCTTCAACATCTTGTTCTAAACCAGGAAAGTGATCACTACGTGGTTATACTTAATCATGAGAATTCAAGTTGAACTCTACCTATTTATTAGTATCCATATTTGTGTTTGTATCAAAAGAACTAACAACAAAATCTGTCTTAGAAGTCAACTTCTCAATAAGTGTCTTCCACTGATTAAAGTGTTTGAATACATCATCTTTGGATTTAATAGTCTACATCTACACCTATGACATCTGAGCCTGATTATCCATTTTATTTGTAAACCATGTAATTAATTGTAATATTGCTTAAATGGTTTATTAATGGATAATCTAATGTTTCTTGGATGTGTGAGCTTGTGAATGGCTTTCTGTGCACCTGCTTGTGATCTAGGCCCAATGTGGAGTCTGGTTTGAGGATGCACAGTCGTCTTGGTTTACGTGTCCGATTTTTCCTCCTTTCTTTCGTTCTTTTTCTCCTTCTTGCACTCACGAGCTTACCACACACCCGTCTTCTTCCCCTTCACCCTACTCAGCCCGTGCCACCACCATCCAGCGACCCGTGCCTCGCCGTCATCTTTGACGCGATGGGCGGCTGGCGTGATGCGGGAGGAGGAGGGGATAAGAGAGGCAGAGGCGCGTGGAAGAGGGGAGCCGCGACGCAAGGAGGAAGAGGAAGAGGGAGAGGAAGAACGACGATGCACAATCGAGGAGGTGGTGTGAACCGCTTGTGTGTCCGCCGGCAGAGGAGGCTTCGTTGGGGCGCGAGGATGTTCGTCGGAGTGCGGGAGGGTCATCGGAGGGCTGAGCTAGGTATGCGACCCCTTTCCCTTCCTCCATTCAGTGTTTCATTAACAATGGGTTAATTGCATGGAAATTGAATAAATGCATGAAAAATTGTGGAAAAATCATGAAATGGATGGGAATGTGATATGTAGCATGAGAATATAGATATCATGCAGTTAGGATTGAAATTTGTGGGGGAAATGTAATTTTAGAGTTGAAGGCTACAATAGCCGTTCTTGAGCCCCTTTCCCTTGTGATTTTCGTATGAACTGTGTGGTGGACGGAATCATGAATGGTTTGAGGGATTTTGAAGTAAACTCAAGAGTCTACACCTCATGATTTATTGATGATTTATGGTGGGTGTTTGGGGGGGTCCGATTAGGACTCCCACTAGGGCGATTTTTCACCTCCCGAAACAGGGGTGTGCCCTGTCTGCGAGGAATTCAGTATACCGAATTTATTCGGTATGTCGAAATCCTGGCAGATTAAGCCAGATCCCAGGTTTCGGTAGACCGAAATCCTCCGGTCGACCGAAACAAGGAATTTCGGTATGCCGAACTGGAGATTCGGTCTGCCGTTTTTACCCTGAGCCTGGTATGCATAAATGTGAATTTAAATAAGGGATAAATGGTTTTAATGGTATGTTGGATATATGTTAATGATGTTTTCCCCATGTAATGACATGGAGGAATGTGGAACCCAAATAAATAGATTTGGGCATGGTTTTGGGTTTTGATCCCATAAATGAATGAAAAGGATGATTTTGTGTGGTTTTAGGTATGAGACCCAATTTATGATTTTTAAGCATGGTTTTCATGGCTTGAGTTGAGACCCTAGTGGAGGGTCAAGTGTTGCAAGGAGATAGAATCCTGCAACGAAAAGAATGAAATGGAAAATGATTTTGAAAAGAAAGTTTAAAGAGTTTTGAGATGGAATACCAATAATGTGTTAAGAGGCCATGGGGGCTGTGTCGGCAACGTGGTAGGAGTATGAGGCTCCAACGAACCAGTTGGCAGACACGACTGTGGTTGCCGAGCTTGAGACGGTGTAGGCTGAGCCTAGGTTTTTGAGCCTAGTTGTTCGGGTCACCAACGGTGTAGGCTGAGCTTGGGTCGTTGTACCTAGTTGTTCGGGTCACCGAGCTCGTGACAATGTAGGCTGAGTCTAAGTTTTTGAGCCCAGTTGTTCGAGTCACCGACGGTGTAGGCTGAGCCTGGGTCATTGGACCTAGTTGTTCGGGTCACCGATGGGACATCAGATAGAGACGTATCATCATGTACTTATGAAAATGAATTGAGGCCAGTTGGCCGGGGCAATGACATCCCGCAAGGGGAATTTTATCGCGGCAGTGCAGGAAGGCAGGGGAAAGGATGTCTTAGCCTACTGTTTGTGCGTCTGGTTACCCCTGATCAAGGTAACAATAATAAAGAAAAGTGGAAATGAATAAAGAAAAAGAAATTTGATTTGGTCAGGATTGGACTTATGAAATAGTCCTAAAATCCTGAAATGGAATAATAATGATGATGTTTTTCTTAGTTGCCAGCCAGTATTTATGATTTGGTTTTGAGCCCTTGAGGCATTGTGTTTTACGCTGGATCTGATCAGAGATGTGAATTTGAAAGTGTGATTTTGGGAAGAAATCCCAAGTATTGAAAAAGATATGATTTTGGAAAAAGAATTCCAAAGGTTTTTAAAGAAAATGCAAAGGTGTGGTTTTGAAAGAAAAGGTGGTTTTGGAATGAGTTTCCAAATGTTTTGAGAAAGAAAAGAAACATGGCTTTTGAAAAAAAAAAGGGGGGCATGGATTTGGGATTGAATTCCGAAATGATTCCCAATAAAAGAAAAGAGGATTTTCAAAAAGAAAATCAAGTTTTGAGAAATAAAAGTAATGAGTTTTTATGGTTTTGCCGAGATTTTGTGGTTTGTATGTTTGGGGTGAGTACTGGGTGACTTAGACGTCACTCACGCATGCTTATTTGGTTTTCAGGTGCAGACAGCGTGCAATCGAGTTCCGGTGCAGGAGTTAGAGCTTCTAGCCGCACATTGTGATCTTGAAGGTGAGCCTTAGTTATAGTTATTTAATAATTCTGTAATTAGTGTAATTATACTTGATACTGTGTTTTGGTAGCGTGCCCGAGATCGGGGCGTTACAGAGTGGTATTAGAGCTAAGGTTACACCTAGTGCACCGGCTTGGTGATGTCCGGTCTAGTAGCTCCCTAGGACTACACAATAGAGGGTCGTGCACCTAAATTTTTAGATTGTTGTGTTTTATGGTGCTGGCAGGAAGATGTCTCGCCGAGGCTGCGGTCGTGGCAAGACCCCTGTACCTGACTCCGAGACGGGAGAGGGTAGTGCTTGGAGGGGGATGAGAAGAGAATTTGGCGAGATGATGTGGGGTTTCGTCCAGTCCTTTGGCAGTAGTAGGAAGAATGAGGCGAAGGGAGACCCGTGGATCAAGCAGTTCCGCTAGTTTGGCGCTCCAACTTTTGATGGGCGCGGCACACCAGAGGAGTGTGAGGCTTGATTCCTGGAGGTGGAGTAGATCCTTGAAGGGATCGAGTGTCCAGCGGATAAGTGAGTCCGAATCGCGGCATTTCAACTCAAGGGTGCTGCAGATCAGTGGTGGAGGACAATGCACCGCACCAAATTTCAGAATGCGGACCTACTGATGATCTCTTGGGATGAGTTCCGAGAGGTATTCTATGAGAGGTTTTTTTCCTGAACATGAGAGAGATAAGCTAGACAGAGAATTCAGGAACCTAAAGTAGGGTAGCCTGTCTGTGGCTGAGTATGAGTCGTCCTTCCTTCGGCTAGAGAAGTTCTCTTGGGCTGCAATCTCTTAGAGCCAAGAGGTTTGTGGAGGGGCTGAACTCTATGTTGAGATCCAGAGTTATTGGCTTCAGATGGCAGACATTAGCGGAGGCTGTTGAGCTTGCAAGCCACTATGAGGATGATCGTAGGCTGTTCTAGGAGGAGTATCCCAAGAAGGATAAGGGGAGAAAGTCTGTCTCTCGACCTTCTGTTTCTCGACCCTCTGTTTCTCGATCGTCAATGACGGGAGCGCCAAGTTCTGGGAGTTCTGGGAAGAAGCGGAAGCAATGGCCTACCTCTGGTAGAGAAGAGAGTATGAGTTTCAGCCATGCCGGGTCTAGCAGTGGCCCACAGATGGGACCATGCCATGTCTGTGGTAAGATGGGCATGTAGCAGCGCAATGTTGGCATAGGCAGAGGAATTTAGATAGAGTAGTATGCTATAACTGGGGGAAGTCCGGGCATTACCAGAAGGACTGTCTCAGTCAACCCAAGCCAGCAGGAGATGTGCCACGTCAGCCTACCAAGGGGAGAGTGTTCTCCATCGTTGCCCCAGATGCTGGTCCATCTAGAGATGTGGTAGAAGGTGAGAACTAGCACGGCTGTATTTGATAAGTTCTTTCATGTAATAATAGATCCTATGTGTAATTGACACGATTTCTTATTATGATCATGGTTATGGTGTGTTGATTATAGAATCTTTCCTTGTGGCTGATCGGATGGCTCGAGTCTTGTTCGACTCTGGGATTTCATTTTCTTTTGTCTCCGAGTCATTTGCTTCTGAGGTTGGGACTAGGCCAGCCAGGTTGGCATTCCACCTGGATGTGGTCACTCCATTGGGAGAATACAGTCTGGCGTGGAGATATTTGAGACCGATTGATATTTGGCTGGGGGACAGGAATTTGCAAGCCAGCTTGATCCTGATGGACATGCAAGATTATGATGTTATCCTAGGAATGGATCGGCTGGCACAGCATTCAGCTGTGATAGATTATGCCAAGAGGAAAGTGATTTCTTTTGGTAGAGTGTCCAGGCCAAGGCTGGTGTATGGTACAGGGCACCAGACCGGGTGAGCCAAGGAAAGTGATTTCTGCTCTCAAGGCCTATCATCACCTGGCGAGAGATAGTGTGGGTTATTTGGCATGTGTGACAGTTTCTACTTCGCCTGTGGTCAGGATTCAGAACTTGCTGGTGGTGAGGGAATATCCCGATGTTTTTCCAGAGGAATTGCCTAGAATGCCACCGCACAGGGAAGTGGAGTTTGTGATTGATTTGGTGTCGGGATCAGGTCCTATTTCCAAGGCTCCGTACAGGATGGCACCTACTGAGTTAAGGGAGCTTTGGAATCAGCTGCAAGAACTGATTGGATAAGTGATTCATTCATCTTTGTGTTTCACCTTGGGGAACACCGGTTCTATTTGTGAAGAAGAAGGATGCTTCACTTTGGCTCTGTATAGATTACCGGATGTTGAACCAGAACACTGCCTAGGATCGACAATTGTTCGACCAGTTGCAGTGAGCCTCGGTGTTTTCCAAGATAGACTTGAGATCCGGATACCATCAGTTGAGGATTAGTGAACCCGATGTGCAGAAGATAGCCTTTCGCACCCGTTATGGACATTATGAATTTTTGGTTATGCCATTCGGGTTGACGAATGCTCCAGTTGCTTTTATGGACCTGATGAATATGGTGTTCCAGCCCTATTTGGATGACTTTGTGGTTATTTTTGTAGATGATATTCTGGTGTATTCTCCGGATGTTCAGACCCACCAGAGGCATTTGAGGATTGTACTGGAGACACTAAGGCAGCATCAGCTTTATGCCAAATTCTCCAAGTGCGAGTTTTGGCTGGAAGAGGTGTCTTTCCTTGGTCATATTATTTCAGGAGAAGGTATCAAGGTAGATCCAGCCAAAGTGGAAGTTATGAGTAGTTGGGCTAGACCCAAGACAGTGACTTAGATTAGAAGTTTCCTCAGCTTGGTCGGATATTATAGGAGATTCATTCAGGATTTCTCCAAGATTGCTACACCATTGACCAGGAAGGAAGTGGACTTTGCCTGAGATTGACAGTGCGAGGAGAGCTTCAATGAGTTGAAGGCTCGTCTGGTATTGGCCCGGTTTTGACTTTGTCTTCTGGGAGTGGCGGTTTTACAGTCTACAGTGATGCCTGTAGGACTGGTTTGGGGTGTGTGTTGATGCAACATGGTAGGGTGGTGGCGTATGCGTCGCGCCAATTGAAAGATCATGAGAAGAGTTATCCCACCCAAGATTTAGAGATGGCAGTCGTTGTGTTCGCCTTGAAGATTTGGAGGCATTATTTATATGGTGAACAATTTGAGGTGTACACATATCACAAGAGTTTGAAGTACATCTTTACTCAGAAGGATTTGAACCTGAGACGGAGGCGCTGGGTAGAGTATATTAAGGATTATGATTTCAGTTTGTCCTACCACCCAGGGAAGGCTAATGTAGTTGCAGATGCTCTGAGCAGACGCACTCATGTTATGGCTAGTCTGATGATCCATGAATGGAAATTGTTAGAGAGACTAGTGGAGTGTAGGCCTCGGAGACAGTCTCAGGGACCCGCTAGAGTAGTGCCGGCTAATTTGTCTGTTTGCCCAAGGATGATCTTGGCGATTGTCATAGCTCAGCAATATGATTCTTTTGTGTCATATATCTCGAGGAAGCTGGAAGCTGGTAATGCCCGTCTCTTTTCAGTTGGGGTAGACAGTGGGTTGAGGTATGATTTGAGATTATATGTACCTCGGATAGAGGAAATCAAGAACAGTTTACTGGATGAAGCCCACCGCTCTAGATACTCTATTCATCCAGGAAGCACCAAGATGTATAAAGACCTGAAGAGGAACTTCTAGTGGCCTGGGATGAAGAGAGAGATTGTTGAGTATGTGGCGAAGTGTGCAACTGCCAGATGGTGAAGATAGAGCACCAGAAGCCCGAAGGGACTTTGCAGCCTCTGGACGTTCTAGTGTGGAAATGGGAAAAATGTGTCAATAGACTTTGTGACGGGTTCGCCACGAACCCGAAGAAAGAATGATACTGTGTGGGTGATAGTGGATCGCCTTACAAAATCGGCACATTTTTTGCCAATGAGGGTGAATCTTCCTTTGGCAAAACTGGCAAAGTTGTATGTGGCTGAGTTGTGAGATTGCATGGTGTCCCAGTGTCTATTGTGCCTGACAAAAACATGAGGTTTACATCGAGATTTTGGGGAGCTTTACAAGAGGCTTTTGGCACAGTGTTGAATTTTAGCACTGCTTTCCACCCCAGACGGATGGCCAGACAGAGAGGACCATCCAGACACTAGAGAACATGCTGAGGGCCTGCGCCTTGGACTTTGGTGGTAGCTGGGAGGATTATTTACCTCTGATTGAGTTTGCATATAATAACAGTTACCACACTAGTATTGGTATGGCACCATACGAGGCATTATATGGCAGTCCCTGCAGGACACCCACTTGCTGGAGTGAGGTGGGTGAGAGACAGTTAGTTGGGCCTGAGATCGTACAACAGTACGAGGGTAAGGTGGATCTGATCAGGAAGATGTTGTTGTCTGCCTAGAGCCGGCAGAAGAGCTATGCTGATAAGAGGCAGAGACCTCTGGAATTCGAGGTAGGAGACTTCGTTTTCTTGAAGGTGTCACCAACCAAAGGTGTGACACGGTTTGGTAAGAGAGGCAAGTTGAGATATCGAACCATACCAGATTACCAAGAGGGTTGGTGAGGTAGCATACAGACTAGATCTGCCTCCAGAGTTGGTGGGTGTACACAACACCTTCCATGTGTCTATGTTGAGGAAGTGTTTGGCCGATGCGTCCCAGGTGATGCCAGTGCAGCTAGATGAGCTGCGGGAGGACTTGTCTATGGTTGAAAATGCAATTCAGATACTGGACAGGAAAGAGCAAGTCCTCTGGAATAAAGTGATTCCATTGGTGTTAGTTCAGTAGCAACACCATGGTACAGAGGAGGCTACCTGGGAGCGCGAGATGGATATCTAGAGATAGTACCCCTACTTGTTTTATTAGAGTTGAATTTCGAGGATGAAATTCTTTTAAAGGGGTAAGATGTGACATCTGGGCCTGATTATCCATTTCTATTTGTAAACCATGTAATTAATTGTAATATTGCTTAAATGGTTTATTAATGGGTAATCTGTTATTTCTTGGATGTGTGAGCTTGTGGTTGGCTTTCTGTGCACTTGCTTGTGATCTGGGCCCAATGTGGAGTCCGATTTGAGGATGCACAGTCGCCTTGGTTTACGTGCCCGATCTTTCCTCCTTTCTCTCTTTCTTTTCAGCTTCTCGCACTCACGAGCTCACCACACACCCATCTTCTTCCCCTTCACCCTACTCTGCCCATGCCATCACCATCCAGCGACCCGTGCAGCGGCTGGCATGATGAGGGAGGAGGAGGGGATAAGAGAGGCAGAGGCGCGTGGAAGAGGGGAGCCGCGATGCAAGGAGGAAGAGGGAGAGGAAGAACGGCGACACGCAACCGAGGAGGTGGTGTGAGTCGCTCGTGTGTCCATAAGGATTCAGAAATTCTCAATCTAAGAATACTTCATTCAGGAACAGTTCTTTCACTCAATCTAAGTCTACTCTACATACTGATTTTGAATTGTCTCGTGCCTCTTTTTGGTCCACTTCTTTAGCTTCTTTGTCAGATAACTCATCTAAACTTCTACCACCAACTCCTTCTCAAATTCGAACTTCTTTTGTTAATTCTCATTCTATTCAAACTTCCCCTACTAACTTTCATTTAATGAAAACTTGTGCAAAATCTGGTATTTATAAAAAGAAAGTTTTTCTTAGCTCCAATCATAAGCTACCTACTACACTTGTATCTAATTTTGAACCTACTCCAACCACATATACTCAAGCATACAAGTAGCCACAATGAAGGCAAGCTATGGACAAGGAGTTCTCTGCACTTCATAGCCAGCAAACTTGGATATTGGTACTGTACAAACCTGATATGAATGCTGTGGGCTGTAAGTGGGTATATCGAACCAAGTTAAATGCTAATGGAAGCATAAATAGACATAACACAAGATTGGTTGCTAAAGGTTTCCATCAAGTACCTGGGATGGATTTTGCTAAAACTTCCAGTCCAGTTGTTAAGCATGCCACTATAAGAGTTGTGCTTGCATTGGTTGTAAATTTTGGATGGCCTCTTCGACAATTGGATGTTGAGTGTACATTTCTCCATGGCCCATTGTAGGAAGATGTCTTCATGGAACAACCACAAGGTTACGTTGACTGAGATAAGCCTACCCATGTGTGCAGAATGATCAAGTCCATCTATGGGTTGCGTCAAGCACCCAGAGCATGGTATACTAAATTCTCTTCAAGGCTAGAAGAGCTTGGATTCTCTATGACTATATTTGATGCTTACATTGCTAGCCAAGGAAATTGGCAGACCATTCTTTGATTCACCTTAGAAGGAAATTGACAGACCATTCTCCCATCAACTGGTATCCTTACATTGAAAAGGATAAACTTACATTGCTAGCCAAGGAAAGAGAATTTAGCCAGAGAAAAGTAACTGTCGGTAGGCCTAAGTTACGAACTTACAAAAACGGCACTAAAAAGCTAGTGTTAGTTCTGTGAAGCAATTAGAAAGGTAAAGGTAAAATTGTTTACAACAGAGGCACCGCCACAAAATTTAGCCAGATATAGAAATGAAAACTCACAGATATGATATGGCGTCCATATTTTCCAAACGCAGCTTCCCCAATATCCGGATAGCTTGACATCCCTTCTTTGCTTTCAAAACAGTGCTTCATAAGAATGCCTGTATAGCAGCAGATAACTGCAAAGATAACTAAGAGCACCAAACTTATCCAGCCAGCTTCCTTAACTGCGAATGGTGTAGAAAGAAGACCAACACCAGCCAATATATTCAATCCTGTTCAACAAAGAAACAACAGTAAATGCATTTGAATTTTCAAGAAATTACAATACACACTGGATGATCAATAAATAGTTGTACTAGCATTACGATTTAGCTTTCTATTTAATAGAGATTACAAGCTAGAATAGATCTTTTGAAACTCTTATATGGAGGAATTTCAAGTTTTCAACACTATATCTTCAACTAAAATTAAGAATATTACCGTTGAAAATGGTTGAAGTCAAGCCGCATTCATTTGGAACGTCCCTTTCATCAGAATAAGGCACAGGGATAGACACACTCTTAACAGA
Source organism: Posidonia australis (assembly GCA_024699735.1). NCBI lineage: Eukaryota > Viridiplantae > Streptophyta > Magnoliopsida > Alismatales > Posidoniaceae > Posidonia > Posidonia australis. The sequence continues at coordinate 24,452 of JAMKQA010010112.1, read as the reverse complement.
CTCTTCTTTCTCATTCAAGATTTCTGATAAAAGAGGTGATTTTAAAGCAAGATCCTTTGCACTTTGGCACCACACATCAAGACTTGATTTGTAGCTAGGCATATGGCCAAGGAAACCAAGATTTGGTGATGCAGTGATTGTGTAGGAATTTGTTGTTTCACTGTCAAAAGACATAATTAAACAGATAAGACATATCATACTAGCAAAGTATTATTGCAAAAAATAGGTTCAATTGTTCCAACTCAAATCATGGCAAGTTCTGTTTCCTAGTGCATACAAATAAGATACGTTGTCAACAATGTTGCATAATGGAAGCTAAAAGACGAGCATATAAGCTTTTAGTTCTAAAGAATGCTAGAAGCAATAGCATTTGCAAGAAAAAAAAAAAAAGGATCACTCTTTCTGCTAAAACAAATTAAGAACCCTAAACCATCCTCCTGGTGTCCTCAATGCTGGCATCCAAGCAGCATACCTCCTGTCTAGAAATAAAACAACCTTACCTATTTGAAAACACATCGATTCCGTCAGTGTGCACCACTCTCATGTGCCACAAAACCCCACTCACAGAAGTACCAGTCATTCTCGTGAGACTTGTGAGACAGGACAGTGAAATCGATCACGGAAGCATTTCGTCAATCAAACCAAGAATCGAGACGTAAACTCGAGAACATCAAAAGGCAAATGGAAGAAGACAGGATTTTATTATTATTATTATTTTTTGTGTTTTCTTACACAAAGCTTTGCGGCCAATGATGAGAGCAGAACCGATCTCCTTCCCCATCATCCGAGTCACTCTTCTCAGACTCGTCGGATTCACTGTCGACGTTCCTGCCTTCCTCTATCTCGTAGCCGCTGTCACTGCCCTCCTCCATGAAAAGCTCCATGTTGTCGTCCTTGTCCACTCCCACCATCGTTGCTTCTTCTCCTTCTTCCAAACTAAAACCAATGAGGACGTTCCAGTTCTGTCACTCTTCCGTCATATATATATATATATATATATATATGGCGAGAGAGGGAGAGGGAGAGAGAGAAAGAGAGAGGAGAGGGGAGAGAAACAAGGAGGATTTGTAGGACGGAGGGGACAGTCTGTTACGTTTGTTTTGCAAGCGTCAGAAGGAATCTTGGACGGAACAAATGGAAGTTTCCATATCTGAAACGAAATCTTTCAATCAGAAACGTAAAAACCACATGGCAGTGGCAGACGTCCAAGGAATGATGACAAGATCGATCTCGCTCGCTCACTGATGCGTCAGCAGGTGGTGAAGTGCACAGTTGGCGTATTCTAATTCTGTTTTGCTGCCAGAATCGTCTGTCGTCATTGGAAAACAAGATTTCTGGCCTTGAAAAGTTGATTGCACGCAACACCTTCCAGTGAGTGCAGTTTTTATCGATTTGGTTGTTAAGGAGTGAAAATCTTAGGAGTGAGTTTTTTTTTTATATTTTAACTATTTAACTACCCCATAAGCAGCGTACGTCATTACAATGTCGAATCATAGAATCATGAATATTTATTTAAGTTAACGTCAACAAGATAAAGATAATAATAGTTAGAAGCAAATACATAAAAAATAATTGTTTTAGGCTATAAATCAACGTTAAACATGATAAACATCAACGACATTGAATTGATGTTAGTATTACAATGCACAAAGACAACTTGTCATTAACAAAAAAATAAATTAAAATATTAAATTTTTTTTTGAATAATGGTTTAGGCTCTAAATCAGATTAAATGAAGAGTTATTTGGAATCATTTGCTTCCTGCATATCCAATAATCTAACTCTTGATTTTAAATATGAATTTTATGAATTGAAAATATGTCATTTGCAATACCATAAAGTAGTTACAACGTTATGGATACTGCCCAGCCTACCAACAGATGTTACAACATGCATCAGATGCTTCCTCTAACTTACTCCACTACTGTGGTACCACCTGCGACTTATCATAGAATTACCATACAGTTGGTCAAACACTAATGACAACAACTGGAAATTCAAGTTTACAAAAAAAAAAAAAAAACTGGAAATTCATATGAAAAAACAACTAAATGAAACAACGGACTACTCTTTATTTTCAAGACCTCGTCATAATGAAACATGCTGACATGGTAGAGAACAAGGCCACTTCATGGGCTAATAGGTATTGTATGGTCCACGCACATTTCAAAGGACTATTGGGCTTTAACAATATTAAGGTTCATTGAATAAGCAAACAGCCCAGTTAGGAATTTGATATCCCAAACAGTTTTTTCAAGACATCTCTTTTTTTCTTTTTCGTTTTTTTTTTTTTTAAAATTTATAATTTACATGTGAAATGCAGACAAAAATGTAGGTTGACTCAAGTTGATGCATTTTCATTGAAATTTTAATTTAGAAATGAAAAAGAAGAAGAAGAAAGTCGCACACTTGCACATCGTTAACATTTCATTACATGTTCTCTACAGGACCACACCAAGTTATATACGTTTTGTATGTAATGGTGTTGATACTTGACTTCCTGTCGAGCATATCCATCCAAAAAGGTTTGCTCAAAGGCATGGTTGAACAGTTATCGGTTAGAGAAGAAGATTTACCAACAATTTTTATTTCAAGAAGTACGTGAATTGATAGCTTGGCAGTCAAAAGATTGGCTACACCATACTAGATGCGTGTACGGCGGTCATGTTAATAATATATATCAGGTATATACATAAAAACAAAGGAAAGAACACAGAAAGGAAAAAAAACCACATATTTTTCCACACATGATATTATCGTGATAAATCAATAAAGACAAAAACTAAATCGAAAGCATACCTGAGTCCACGTAGAAAATCTAAAATTCTTATTTCCTTTTGTCTAGATTTGGTCTTCTAAAACCATCAAGTTCTTCTTTTTCTTGCTTTATCTAAAGATGGAGGTGAGAGAGAAGAGAGTTGAAAAGCTTAAGATTTTGGTGACCATGATTCTAATATATAGTAGTCTATATTATTGTAAATTTTCAATTTGACCCATCAACAAATAAAAAAAATGTCCTAATAGCCTTTACACATATTGACTTAAATCACTTAATGTGCTAATTGGCTCAATCCAAAAAACTAAATAGATCATTACAAAGGCCTAATAAAAAATAATATATAATACTTTAATTGATTTTATATTGGTTCATATATATTGTTAGATTTAATTCAACAATCTTCTACTGAAGCCACACATAATATTAACAATTAAAGCATTAAAACTTTATGAGTTGCTCTAAATAACTATTTTAACAAAGACATCTTATAATCTGGTCCATGAATTGTACCAACATAGGATTAAAGAAGTTTTCATTACTTTAGGCGTAATTCAATCCACAGGTCACTAATGCTAATACAACCAATAACATGGATCAAGTGTGGATGTGTAGCATGAAATTTAAGCGAAGTGATCTAAACATGTCCATATCCAATTGGTTCAAATTTTAGTGAGATTAACATAAGTATCCAGAATGTAAATAATCCAAAACCTTTTTTCTACAAAAAACAACGTCTATAACAATAAAGCATTTAAATACAAACTTCCATTAAACTAATACATTATCAAATGGTACAACACCCATATGAGCAACATGCTCATGAAAGACCATGGGTGGTACTCCTTTAGTAAGCGGATCCGCAATCATGGAGTTTGTCCCAATATGCACTGTAGACAACTGACTATTTTGGATTCTTTCTTTTACAACCAAAAACTTAATATTTATATATTTAGACTTTGAAGAGTTCTTGTTGTTTTTGGAATATAGCATCGTAGATTTATTGTCATAACATAACTTAAGGGGTTTTCAATTCCATCTATAATCTGTAGTCAGGTGACAAAATTTTTTAGCTATATTTCTTGATTAGATGCCTCATAATATGTTATGTACTCAGTTGCCATAGTAAAAAGGCTATATTTCTTGATTGGATGCCTCACTTGGTGTTCGACAACTTAGGTAACCCTGCATAGACACACTTATATGAGTAGTAGCACGAGAATCTATCCACCAAGTATATTGAAATGTAGAAGCAATATTAACTTTAGAACATACCAAAGTAAAAGATGTACCTTTCTTAACACGCCATGCGTGATACTTGGTACAATCAACCTTTTTGTGCTCACCCTTCTTGCAAAAATGACACATAAACTTAATTTACCTTTGTTGCTTCTTAGGTGAAACCACCACAACTTCACTGGACTATAATTTCCTTCTGCCTTTGTCCTTAAAGGTGGAGGCTAGATAAGCACTTTCAGTCTTATTTTGTTTAGTCTTTCTTCCTTTTAGACACAATGAGAAATAAGCTCATTAAGAGTCCATTTCTCTTTTTTGGTAGTTATAACTGATCTTCAATTGATTGAATTGCTAAGGAAGAGCGATCAAAACTAAAAACACAAGCAAGTTTTCTGACAACTTTAACTTAAGTGCTTTTAGTTTTGAAGTAATGTTAGACATCTAGAAAATGTACTTCCTTATGTTTCCCTTTATCTTGTATCTTATAAAAATTAAATTTGCCAATAACGTACTAGTTTCCTCCTTTTCATTCTTGGCAAACCGTTCCACACGGTCATTGAGAAATTCTCTGATAGGAGTTTCTTCAAACATAGTATCCCGAAAGGTTTCTAGAATGGTGCGTCTAATGATCATTAGACTTAGCCTATTGGAATGTTTCTACTTTCATAAGTTTTCTTATCCTCGGCCAAACTGTCGAACTCTAAAGTAGGGATGTTTTCCATCCTAAGGGCTAGACCAAGAACTATGCACCCAAGTATTATCATGACATTCTCTTTCCAATATTTGAAATTGACATCATTAAGCATTGGAATTGAGTTTACGTTGGCACTAATTAAGGCATATGCATTTATTGAATAAATTTAGAAATAAATTAAAAAACCATAAGAATAGTTAGTCTAATGTGAATCATTTTAATTTTTAAAAATAAAGAAACGAACAAATAAATTCAATTTATGGTGGGGCTTATTTCAAGATATCTAACGCAACATCGACATTTAGCCTTTGGATAGAAATGTCAACTTATAAGTGGTACTCTTCATTGTAGTAATCAAATTCTGACCATTAGTCCTGTCAAGTAACAAGTCTTCCTTTGGACTGACTAGTTAGCCACATGGTATAGCCATATAATTGTTACAAATTTATTAACACAGTTGTACTTGATATTCGACCAAATAGTAATCTTCCTTTGGGCTGATTACTATTTGCATGAATCCTAAATACATTGACATCTTTCTATTCGAAATAGACTAATTTAGATAAGAGAGTCTACTTTAGTAGGATGTTGTTTGGATAAATCTATTCTTAAATAGAAGATAATTTACTGTTAATCACCAATAATAAATTTATTTGATTTCATATATCATAGACTAACTTTAAATGTATACTCAAACAATCACCAAATAAAGTCAACATTAACATACATAAAGTAGAAATACATTTTCATGCATAAATCAAATTTATTATTGTTTTATGTATAAATATATTCAAGGATAAAGCCACAAGACCTTAGTCACATAAGGTTTAGAAATACGTATTATAATTCAACAGCTCCTTAATCACGAAATGCCATCACTAGACACATCTTTTTAGACCGACAAAAGGCTCAACATAATAGAACACCCATGTCAATGGACCATTGCAAAAGTTGATCAGAATATTAATCATCACAATGATGTTTTTACTTTTTCACTCTTTCTCTCTTTTCCACTAACATTTTATGTTCTTTTCCTTTTACCAGAAAGTCTACTTTAGTAGGAAGTTGTTTGGATAAATCTATTCTTAAATAGAAGATAATTTACTGTTGATCACCAATAATAAATTTATTTGATTTCATATATCATAGACTAACTTTAAATGTATACTCAAACAATCACCAAATAAAGTCAACATTAACATACATAAAGTAGAAATGCATTTTCATGCATAAATCAAATTTATTGTTGTTTTATGTATAAATATATTCAAAGATAAAGCCACAAGACCTTAGTCACATAAGGTTTAGAAATAGGTATTACAATTCAACAGCACCTTAATCACGAAATGCCATCACTAGACACATCTTTTTAGACCGACAAAAGGCTCAACATAATATAACACCCATGTCAATGGACCATTGCAAAAGTTGATCAGAATATTAATCATCACAACGAAAATACACACATGCACACACTGAAAGGACAAAACCACTGTTACAATCACTACTTGAAAATCTAAAATTTACGGACATACATTGCAATGATATAATGAGAACTTATTCTCGAAAATTATTAATAAAGAAATATAATAAAGTTTTTAATTAAGAAATGTCTTCATCATAAATTTACGAGGACTTTACGAGAAAACATCTTCATTAAATCCCCGCAAACTAACATTTTCATGAGTAGAGATTTTCCCTTCTCCTCCGTCCTCTTCCTCTTTTACCATATTCTTTTCCCTCTCCTTCCCAAATCTCCCTCGCCCCCACCAAATCTCCTCTCCAAAACCAACCCTACCTCTCTTTTTTCGCCTCCTTTCCCTTTCTCCCCTACTACCTCTCCTCCTCGTCATCGAATCCTCTTTGCCTCCTTGTCAACGTCACCACTCTCTTCACCACCTTCTCCTCCACAGTCCACACACAACCTCTCCTCCTTCCTTTCCACCTCCGCACCCTCTCCTCCTCACCATCGAATCCTCTCCACCTTTTCACCGACGTCACCACCCGCTCCTCCTCTTCCTTGATCATCGTTGACTTCAACTCCTCTTTGCCTCTACCTATGCCTCTCCTTCGATTGTGACTCTTTTCCGACGCCACCAATTATTCTCTGCCTTCACTTGCGCCTCCTCTCTATTTGTGCTTCTTTGTTGACTTTTTTCTCACGAAAGGTCAATGATCTTATAAGATTCTAAAAATATTTACATGCTCTTATTGTTTGGAAACCTGAAAAACTGAAATAATCTAAGAATGAGCTGTTCTTGCTTGCTTCTAAACTAATAAAACTAGTGCATGATAAATTTAAGTTTATTTTTGTTTCCTTTTTATTTTCCTTTTTTTTTTTGTACATGACAGGAGCCATAGTATTTTATTGTGCAGAGTTCCTTTGTAGAACCTACATTTAGCTAACCCTTCCTTGAACTATGGGTATGTTTTTGTATCATTTAGTCAAGTAAAATTATTCATTAAGCCATCTTTCTTAGTTTTAAGAAGTTGATGTATTATTTTTGTTATAGAGGAATACCTGTTTGGTTACACCAAATGCTTGTGGTGGTAATGAGATAGACAATCAAGTGTTCAAGGTTTATATGTTATACTCTTATTTGCATAATCTTTTGTTAAGTAAAATATTTTATTAATCAACATTTTTGTGAATCGATTTTTTCCCTCTTTTTTTTGATTGATTCGTAGGATGAGATGCAAAATTTCACTACTTTCATGATGAACATGATTAAGCAAGAGAAACTTTTGGCACTTCATGGAGGTCCCATCATTGTCACTCATATACAAAATTGCCTTGCATCTTCAGTAAAATTACTCAAATTCTTTTTTGCACATTTTTACCAATAAATATCATGTAAATTGAAATATGTGCAACTTGGAAAAAGATACCTTTAGTGGTGTGCCAAAATGGTGCAATCGCAAGATACTAGTATACCATGGATCAAGTGCCAGCAAGATGATGCATCGAAGCCTATGGTACATATTATCTATACATTAATCCCTTATTTCTAACGCAGAACTGTTGATTTTCATTATCCTTGACAAACTATTTTGTGTCAATTTTCAATCAGATCAATACCCATAATGGATTTTATTTTAACAACTTTGTTCCCAACAATCCTAATAGTCCGAAGATGAGAATAGAGAATTGGTCTGGCTGGTAAGCAGTTTTTTTTTCTTTCTTAATTAATAAATCTTTGCTATTACATATTAAACACACATAGTAAAAGAACCTTTATTTTTCTTTTTCTTTTTGTAATCAGTAATTAGTTAATATTAATAAAGAGAAATGTCATCCAAAGTATTGCAGAGTATTACCCAGACAAAAAATATTACAAGTATGCATAACCAGTCACGCAGTAGGTGACCACTAAAAAATATTACAAGTTTCTTATGAACACAATTGAAATCACAGCAACTGCAAGATACAAAGTATCAATTAACCAGAAGTTAATCACGCATGGGAAGAGCAGGAGTTCTAGTATCGTACTCCATCTCACATTGGGGATTGCTGGGAGCCAAAGAACTATGCTCCACATCTCTGTTATGCTGATAAGAAGATATTGTCTGTGTATTTTCACTTTTTTCGAAACCTGTGGCCAAAGAGTCTACCCAACAGTGAAACAATGAAGAAATATCATTGGTAATCATATAGAAATTCTTGTGTATACTCCTAAAAATTCTATTGTTTCTCTCCTACTAAACAATCCATAAAACAACTTGAACAAAGATATGAGCACCAGTTAAAGTAGTATCAAATTTCAGCACAGGGGGGATCACGAATAGGTCCTCAATAGAATTAAAAGTAGGATATATGCATCCAATAGTGAAGGAATTTCAAATGGACTGCGCAAATGGACATAATAAAAATAAATGCTTAACAGTTTCATAATTATTGCTGCAGAATATGCAAGATTCATTTCCATACCAACCTTTTTTCATTAGATTATCCTTTGTGAGGATTCTATTGCAGAGTACTAGCCATGCAAAGAGTTTAGTTTTCAATGGCACCCAACAATCCCAAATTTCATGCATATATTTAAATCTATGTCCACCATCATTTAGCATTTCATAACATGATTTTACAGTGAAGGTATTGCTGGTGGGTTTCCAAATCATTAGATCTTGTGCATCTGTTAGACTAACACTGTTAAGTATGGTTGATAATGTATCCACCTGATCATTTAATGACTCAGAATTCTCAAAAATCAAAGGATCAATAAACAGAGAATTAGGATCAACAGCATTTATTTCTAAAGTTTTAAAAACAGAAGCTTTTTTAAATCTGGCCAATTGATATATATCTGGAATGCTATTTCTTAACTTTTCACCATTCCACCGTTTGTTTTCCCAAAAAATAGTATTTCTACCATTATGAACCTGGAAAACTGAGAAGCCATTAATAATATCAAAGCAGTTTTTGAGTTCCAACCATAATGGTGAGGCTCTGCCATTTGATACATTTAGAATAGCCCAAGAGCCATTCCTAGCAAAGTATTTTGCTATTACAACCTCTTTCCATTTCAGTGAGTAGGTAGTAGAGCGTAATTGCCAAAGTAACTTACATTTTAAAGCCAAATTGAAATGTGCCAAGTTAATAATGCCCCAACCTTTTTGTTCCTTTGATCTACAAATTGTTGTCCATTTAACCAAATGACGGACAGTATTAGAAGAAACAGAGTTCCATAGGAATCTGCTTCTTATCTTATCTATTGCTTTGATAACTCTAATAGGAAGATGTAGCACAGAAAAGGTAGTAGGTGGGGATGGCAGATAAGACAGCGTTTACTAAAGTAAGTCTTCCCCCCAAAGATAGGAATTTTGCTTTCCAATTTGATAATTTTTTGTAATTTTCTCTATTATCGGGGACCAATCCAGGTAGTTAGGTTTCCTGAAATGTAGAGGCAAGCCTAAGTATTTGATAGGTAATTTGTCAATACTGCATCCCAGGATTTGAGAAGCCCTCTGAGTGAAGTCCTCAGAAATTCCCAAACCAGTGATTGACGATTTATTGAAATTTATTTTTAGTCCAGAGCAGGACTGAAAGCAACATAGTATTCTCTTGATGTTGACTAAATTTTCCTCCTTAGCAAACAGAAAAAGGATTGTGTCGTCTGCATATTGAATATTCAATACATTAGGGCCACCATTAGGTAGTTGAATTCCTGATAATAAATTGTTATCAATTGCAAGTGAAAGCATCCGATTCAGCACATGTGTGACCACAATAAAAAGAAATTGGGATAAGGGTCACCTTGTCTTAGCCTATTAGTTGCCTGAAAGTATCTTCTAGGGGAGCCATTAATTAACACAGAGAATTTAGCATAGGAGATGCAAATTCTGATCCAAGTAATCCACTTGTCACCACAACCCAATCCTTTAAGTGTTTCCAAGAGAAAGTCCTAGTTTACATTATCAAAAGACTTTTCGAAATCTAATTTCAGAATCAATCCCGGAATGGCATTCACCTTCATGTAATGTAGGGTCTCCTGAGCAACTAGAAAGCAATCACCTATGTACCTTCTAGCAAGAAAAGCACATTGTGAATTATCAATGATACTGTTTATAACATGATTGAATCTAGTTGCTAATGTTTTTGAAATGATCTTGTAAAAAACCTTTTTTTATTGATCACTTCGGAAAATGCAAGTTTCAAAATTGGGGCATGGGGTATTTACATAGACTTGTTGAAGATTTAGCGTATTCAATTGCCATTTTCTTTCAAACAAATGGAAGCCTTCTAAACTATTACATGGTCAGTTCCACTTTCTAGTTTCATACCAGAGTAGAATATTTCTTGAACTTGTTCATTACAGTTCTCAATATATATATGTATATATATGACTAATTAATATTAATTTGATCATAATATCTTGGAGGAACAAACTTTTGCCACCGTTAGGTGGCCCTTATATCACAACATCATATTAATTTGTTCATTGCTCTAACACTTCTTACATCCTTCAATGGAGCTCTTGTTGTGAACCTTCCATTTTACTATTTTTCTAAAGTTGTCATGAAATATATGTGCTACTAAATATTAGCTTTTGAATATTGTTTTTGTATTGCTACAATTTCCTGTTTGAATTGGAATGTCTTGAAACATTTATTTTTTCAAAACTGTATCAGTACCACAATGCATGCTGTTAGATGCTGTTTCGTAAGAATTTTCGGTCAAACATCATATGCACACTAATTTTTTCATTTCGAATACATTTCTCAGCTATACATTGGACGTCAATATTGACAATGTAGAAGATGTTTGATACACTAAAAGATTCTTGCGGAAGCTAAAGATCTAGAGAAGCGACCTAACCTTTCATGTGCAATTTATAAAGGTGATTAGGTGATTGCCAATTAGCCATTACTTATAAAATATGCTTCTACCCAGTATTGTTTATTTTCTACTTCTTTTTACTGAAATGTTTCTTAGTTCAACTTCATTGTAATAGGATTTAAAAGATACTGGCATTGTCTTTAACAACATTAATTGATTCTAGTCATTGTTAGAGGAACTATAGTACTTACAATTTACAGACATTATACAATGACTTAAGCAGACCTTCATCTTTTGTCACTTGTACTTTGTTCTCAACGTTTTCACCATAACCTTTTGATATTTTATGGTTCTTCTTATTTATATGGCTAAAGCAATAAACTTGTTCTACTGAATAATTTACAATGGTTCATATATTCTCTAGTGTTTGTTATATTTCTCTAGTCAGCTTTAAGTTTGCATAGAAACTTAAAAAATGCATGACATGTTCATTTTATTTCTTTCTGAATGATGATTATATATTTGTTTGCTAACTTTTCTACTAGTTCATATGTACCTAATATGAGTTGGTACTAATTTTATTTTAAAGTTCTCTTGTTATGGTGTCCAAGGTGTGGAAGTGTTGTTGATATGAAATATGTGTTTAATAGGAAATTTCAATTTTTTTAAATTTTGTTATATCTCATGAAAACTTTACGAGGACATTGTCCTTGCAATTTTTATTTTTTTTTAAAATTTCTACAAAGATGTGGCGTGTATATTGCGAGGAGATTGCAACTAATAGTGAGGATCTTGTGAGGACTTTTTATCCTCGCTAAGTCCTCGTAAAATTATTGCGAGGACTTAGTTTAGAAATTTATTCGTAAATATCTTTTAATGACTTAACATTTTGTGAGGACTTTTTATCTTCATAATGTCCTTGTGATAGCCATTAACGAGGACTTAGCAAGGACATAGTGAAGACTTAACAATGACATTTGTCCTTGTAATTTCCTATTTTTTAAGTAGTGGATGTTCGAAATCAAGCACCATAACACCTCAACAAGTGACTAAACCTGACGATGATCTGATCGAAAACCAAACGCCCATATTAGAGATCTAGACACCCACATCACCAAACAAATGCTTGTATTCAAAATGACGGCTACAACAATAGTAAAGAACAACATAGAACATACATGATTTTAGAGTCCTTGATGATTTAATTATGATTAAGATTCTAATACTAGTTGTTAAAAATATATATCACATGAATTTGATATATACATCAAAAAAAGGGAAGAATACAAAAAGGGGAAAAAAACCACATATTCTTCTATGATTAAGATTCTAATACCACTTGTTAAAAATATATATCACATGGATTTGATATATACATCAAAAAAAGAGAAGAATACAAAAAGAGGAAAAAAAACCACATATTCTTCCCACACAAGATATTATCATGATAAATCAACTAAGACAAAAACTAAATTGGAAGCGTACTTAAATCTATGTAGAAAACCTTAAATTCTTCTTTCCTCTTGTCTAGATCTGGTTTTCCAAAATCACCAAGCTCCTTTTTTCTTGCTCTATCTCAAGATGAGGATAAAAGAGAAGAGAAACCAAAAGTTTAATGTTTTGGAGATCATAATATCAATATATAGTAGTTTATATTATTGTAAATTTTCAATTTAACTTATCAATAAATGGAAAAATACCCTAATTTTCTTGACATATATTGATTTACATTACTTAAAGATGTTAATTTGCTCAATCCGAAAAAATCAAATAGATCACTAGTCTACATAGAAAATAATTTATAATATTTTAATTAATTTTATATTAATTCAAATATATTACTAAATTTAATTCAACAGACCATTATAGTAAATATCAGAAGGACGTCGGTAGATGGGTAAGTGCTTCTTGTCATCATAATACCAAAAACAGGTGTTGCACCACATGGTGTCATACTTGACGGACTTTTATAACTTAATCGATTTGTGTGGGCAGTGACATGTATCAAGTGGCTGTGCATGGTGACGTGCATGCATTCCGTTGAGGTCACAACCTTGCCCATGGCTGATGATCCCAGCCTGGGCAACTTGCATAATAATGTTCAGACCTTTGCTAGACCAAAACTCCACCTGCTCAAATTTTCAGTAGATTCGTTGGGAACTTGACTGTTGGGACATGATGTGACGTGACAGCACCGGAGCTGCTGCATCTACTTGGCAAGACAACAAGATTTGCGTGTTCAATGCTGTGTTACTACTTCCATCCTCCTCTTCCTCCGTTTCACTGCCAAAGACCCTCAGCACAATTTTGAGTTACCGAATGCTTCAGTTATTCCGACGCTTTGTTTGCTCGAGCTCAAAAATTATAGCTCGAGCTTCTTAACAAAATGGAAGGGCAGTTCAACGAGAGCATGGGCTCGTCCCAGGATAGGATTTATTTTGTATAGATGACGGAAAATTATCTTAGCATACTGCAATTTCGACGTGTAAATCAGTCACTTTTTGTTCCATTACTTACGAACCGACAATCGAAGAGCACCCTTGTGGTACATATATAACTAGATAAAGAACAACCCCACTCTTCGAATGGACTGGACTTTACTGAATGCCTCAAAATATCCATTACTGAAGTCAAAGTACCCATACTTAAGATCGGAATCGTTCCAAAAATCCTATCAATTTATAAACTCCACAAATTACGTAGATTTAAAATTGAAATCAAAATGAAAACAATAAATGTGGAGACATTACTTATATTGACGATTTCAACGCTTGCTTATTACGATATGTCATTCCATATCGAAATTTACCAGAAAATAATCCATTACAAATCGAGATTTCGTATTCCCACGTTTAACTTGGCATCTAAAATCTGAGATGGGGAGACATGAGAGTATGGTTCTGAGAAAAAGAAAGGTAGCAAGGCAGGCAGCTGGTGTCACTTTCAATCGTCATGTGGTATGTTTGAGATAAGGTATGTCAATTCGATTGTATATGAAAAAATATGAACTCTCGGCAACACAAACACCCTCAGTAAAAAATATCCTTTCTGACGCCATCGCTCCCGTCCCCACGAGCTCATTCAGCAAGTCATTAGTTTCGACTGGCAAGCCTTCAAGACTCGTCTCCTGGAGGAGGATGAACTCCTGGTCACGTCGCTTGGGAGGGATCACCGGTGCTCGGTAAAATCTGGATCCCCCCCCTCGGCTTTCCTTCCTTCTCCGCAGGTAAGCAGTTCCAGGAAGAAACTCACTTCCCCTCTCTCATCTTCGGGGTTTTGGTCTGCCCCCCCGGCAGATCTTCCCCATGAGTGGCCGACAAGAGTTAGATTTCGATTTCCCTAGAGGGCTCTGCCCCTTTTAGGGCGATTCGTGGCATTTCGGCTTAGATCTGGTACTTTGAATGTTATATATTATGATATTTCTTCATGTCATCTTCCTTCTGAGATCAAAATTGATGTGATTGTGAATTGTTTCCTTCGTATCAAGGAGTTATCATTTAGTTGGATAAATACTCTTTCTCGTTGTCATCTGTGTGTGGATCTGAATGTACACTCTGCTAGTTGTATGAACAACCACTTCTCTGTAACTTTTTATGGAACTCCAAGTCCAAACCCTAACATCGTCACTTCGGCAAGCGTACTAGATTCAACTTCGCCTCTCTGTGAATCAGAGATTAATAGTTACATAGACGATAGCCCTACATATTTGGAGATTTTTTCTTCTACTTTTGACCCTCTGGCTACTTTTGTTACATCGACAGGCAAGTTTTCTTCGGTGGGACGTCGCCGGAAATATGGTCATTTGGTCTGCTTGAGGGAGACAGAGGGTCAGCGGAATTCTCGAGGCACTAACACGTCCCCTATAATTACAGAAGCCGCCTCGAGTTCGGTGTGGAGTTTTTCTCTGTACCAACCTCTGAATTTTAATTCGGACCCTAATGCGTTTTACCCTAATTATTCTTATTATCAGGAAATTAATAATGTTAATCCCCAGCCTAACCATGACTTAGTGCAATTAGTCTCTAATGCATTTATTGGTTATTCGACGGGGCAGTCTGAGCATCACTGTGTTTCTGGGGATTTTACTGATAAGAGCAATTCGTATCGCCGCTCTGTCATTTCCAGCAATCAATGCTTGGCAGAATCGTGCGAAGAAATAAATTATTTAACTCCGTCTCATCACAACATTTATGACTCTGCGAATTATCTGACCTTCATCTCTGATAAAGAGATTTTCTCTGACAAAAACGATTCTTCTCCTCTTTCTTTACCCCTCGGCTCTCGCTTTGCCTCTCTAGCTTCTCCACTATCCTCCTCTATCTCTTCTGATAAGTTCTGGGACAAAGAAGTTCCTTCTACCTGGTCTGAAGATTCGGAAAAGGAAGGGTGGAAGGTGGTGAATAGAAGGAAAAGTTGCACGTCGTTGGTAAGCTTCTGCCGCTTAACTGGACGATGCCTTAGTTGTGGTCTTCGTGGTCATTCTAAAAAATCTTGTAAATATTTTGGCTTTTGCTTTAAATGTGACTCTCCTTCACACTCGGTGGCGGTTTGTAAATTTTTTCAGGCACCGACATCTATCCCCCCCTCTGTCTCTACCATGACGGGTCTCTCTCCCCACAACCCTACTATCATTCCACCTTCAGAAGCGACCTGTGACCTCCTCCTATCTCTTTCCTACTGTGCCATTGTTACTGCGCATACTACACAACTATCTAAAGAAATCCTGGAACATCACATATCCAACAATTGGCCATCTCTTACTGGGATAGAAGTTAAGGATTTCTCCCCAGGCAAGTTCCTCTTGAAATTCCCTTCCTCAAAGGTCAAAAATGATACTCTCAGCTTGTATGGGTCTTGCCTCTAAACTCTCTCAACCTCCATCATACACTGGACCCTTAACTCCAATGAGGTTTTCACTCTAAGAGAAGAAAGGATTTGGATTAGACTGGAAGGGATTCCCCATCATCTATGGAATGTAGAAGTTTTTCATCTTATGGTTGCTAAGGTTGCTAATCTCCTAGAGGTTGACCTCTCCATTGATCTAGTCAAATACCAGGGTTTTGCAAGAATTAGAGTCAAAATACACCCAGGCAAAGAAATACCTGACTCTAGGTTTTTTGCATTTGGTAAAATAGTTTATCCTATTAAATATAGGCGTAGTTGGGACATATGTGCTCCTTCCTACACCAATCCTCAGCCTGCTCCTGCTTGGCTCAGGCAACCAACCCAGGCTCCAGAACCCAGAGGCCTTAACCCCACTAGGAAGCCATTAAAAAATAACAAGGGTTGGAGAGGTGCCAAAAGTGGGAAAGTTCCTAGGAGTGGAAAGAATGTACGGACTAGATCCTCTATTTTATCCACACACTACACCCTATCTGCAAATACTGCTGGTCTCTTACCTACCCCCTCATCCTCTAAAGGATTTTACAATGCCTCACCCTTACTTTCCTCTGAAACCACCCCAACTACAACCACCCAAGTGGTAGAGCCTCAAGCAGCTACTGAAACTTCTAAGTTTGTGGAGGCAGAGATAAAGGCTCGGAACATTTCCATGACCAAGTTCAAGAAAGTATTAGCGATTTATGATTGTTTGGAGAAGAATGATCTGGACAACCTAAACTCTGAGAACCCCACCTCTCATCCAGCCACTCCTGTGCATGCCCCAGGTAATATTAGGATCACTTCTCCTATTAATTCTGGTTCCAATAATCTCAGTAATCTAAGCAATTGTGACCCTTTTAATGCTATCTCTCTAGATTGTACAATAAATAATACAAATGAAGAGACTATAGTAGAGGATCCACTTCACTGGGACTCTTACGAACAATTCCAGTCCCTTTGTGGTAAAATTGGCATTTCTCTTAGTTCCTTGGTAGAAACTAAGCACTTTTTCAACCAGGTCAGAAGGACCAAGATAAGACACAAATAAATTTAGATGCTTGCAATAGCACAGTTGAGAAGATGGTTTCTTCTCATTTACCCCACAGTTTTTAATGATCATAGAAGCATGAAATGTAAGAGGCTTAGGGACAAGTGGTAAAATAAGAGCGGTGCGTAACTTCATTAGATCCAATAAGTGTGACTTAATAATCATAAGTGAAACCAAAAAGGAAACCTTCTCCCCAGGGTCACTCAGATCTCTAGGAGGAAGAAAAATCAACTTATGGTCACATCTTCCCTCTAATGGAGCCTCTAGAGGCATTCTCATTGTTAGGATGATAGAATTAATGAACTAAAAAATTATATTCCTACAACATATAGCCTCTCTTTAAACCTCAAAAATTGTGTGGATGGGTTTGATTGGTGGCTTACAGGGGTATATGGGCCTTGTGAATCCAACTTAAAACTAGACTTCATTGAGGAATTGCACAACCTTAGTTCTCTGGTCAGTAACAACTAGGTTATAGGTGGTGATTTTAATGTTATCAGATACTCCCATGAACACTCTTCTAGGTCCGAAATCACTGCTCACATGAGAAGCTTTAATGAATTTATTGATCACAACTTCTTGATGAATTTCTCCCCCAACAATTATTCTTATACATGGTCTAATTTTCAAACACACCCAACTATGGTCAAACATGACCAATTTCTTATTTCTACAGACTGGTCGGGTAAATTTCCACATGTCTTTTGCTCTTGTAAGGCAAGAGTAGTTTTTAACCATATCCCCATAATTTTAGACACAGTCCCTCTTGACTGGGGTCCTCCCCCATTCAGATTCTATAAATCATGGTTTCTTATTGATGGTTTTGAGCAATTCATCCAGGATTGTTGGCAGAAATCCACTAGTTTCTACTCCTTACCTTCCTTCGTAGCTGCTTTCACATACAGATTAAAAAAACCTGAAACAGAACATCAAAAGTTGGGTTGGTCCAATCAGGGAAGAGAGAAATTGTAGATTAAGGTATATTGAATCACAAATACAGTACATTGACGGGTTAGCTAAAGATTCTTTACTCATTGATGAGATCTGGGAAGAGGAAAAGGCTTTAAGAATAGAACATATTACATTACTAAAGGAGTAGGAATCTTATTGGCAGTAAAAGTCTAGAATACAATGGCTAAAAGAGGGGGATCTGAATACAATCTTCTTTCATAATATGGTAAAATGTCATAGGAGGGTTAACACCATTTCTTCTTTGATCATTAATGATACCCTGATCCATTCTCCCAAGGCAATATGCAGAGAGATAGAAAAACACTTCATAAGGCAATTTAACAAGAAAAAAAGCATCAAGGTCTCAATTAACTGTCACAGCTTAGCCCTCCACAAGATCTCACATCCTGAATCATTGGAGGTGCCTTTTACTGAAGAGGAGATAAAGAAGAATGTATTTAACTTACCTGGAGACAAAGCTCTAGGGCCTGATGGTTTTCCATTGGTTTTCTTTCATCATTTCTGGGATCTTTTGAAATCAGATATTTTTAACATATTCCAGAACCTCCACGCCTTTAGTGACCTAGAATTTTTAGCACCATTTAATCAAACATTTATTGCTTTAATCCCTAAAAAGAATGATATTCTCCATATCAAAGATTTTAGACCAATCAGTCTAGTGAATGGTATTTATAAGATTATTATTAAAACCTTGGCAACAAGGCTCTCCCCTGTTCTGAATATGGCAATTGATCAATCTCAATGTGCTTTCTTAGTTAGAAGATCAATTGGAGATTGTTTTCTTGTTGCAAAGGAAACTCTGCACTACATGAGAACATCAAACATTCCTGAATATATTCTAAAG
This sequence comes from Posidonia australis, assembly GCA_024699735.1. Lineage (NCBI taxonomy): Eukaryota > Viridiplantae > Streptophyta > Magnoliopsida > Alismatales > Posidoniaceae > Posidonia > Posidonia australis. The sequence goes on along the minus strand of JAMKQA010010112.1, from coordinate 5,724 downwards.
TTGGACTTTGAAAATGCCTTTGATAATGTGAACTAGGATTTCTTGTTAAACTCTCTTAGTGGACTTGGATTTGGGCCTAAATGAATATCTTGGCTTGGAATGTGTATATGCACTGCAAAATTCTCCATATTGGTCAATGATTCTCTCAAAGGTTTCTTTGGTGCAACTAATGGGCTAAAAAAGGGAGATCCACTATGCCCCTTGCTATTTATTGTAGGCACGCATATTTTAAACCGTATGTTGAAACTGGCACTACCTAACAATTTAATTTTTGGTATATAATTCCCACATGGGGGGCCTTCTGTGGTTAACATACAATATGCTGATGATACTCTCTTGTTTCTATTAGATAGTAAGGAGAACATGATAAATATCAAAAGAATTTTATGTTGTTTTCATTTATGTTCTGGATTAAAAATAAATTTCCATAAATCTTCAATCACAAGAATTGGGGTGAGTCAACACTCAATTGCCAGTTCTTGCAATATATTGGACTGTGGGGTTGTTGACTTACCACTTATGTATCTTGGATTACCTTTACACCATAGAAGGGCCACTTATAGAGACTGGACCCCAGTATTAGAGAAGATCTCCAATAAGCTGTCTCTTTGGAAGGTAAAACATTTATCCCTAGGTGGTAGGTTAACATTGTTAAATTCTGTGCTATCTGCTATCCCTACTTATTACCTATCAGTTCTCTATTTGCCTATTAAAGTGGAGAAGGAAATTGATAAGATTACAAGTAGATTTTTGTGGAATTCCTTTGCTTCTAATTATAAAGATTTACATTTAATTAAATGGGCAAGATTATGCAGATCAAAGAAACAAAAAGGTTGGGGGATTATTAACTTAAGAAATTTTAATTTCGCTTTGAAAACTAAGTTGCTTTGGCAGTTACTTTTTGAGAATTACCATAAGAAATGGAAAGAACTTGTTAAGGTGAGATATCTAAATAAAGTCTGGCCTGGTGCTTTATTAAACTCTTCTGTTAATAATTGCTTTCCTCTCTGGCAAAGCATGAAGAATTGTTTTGATATTCTTAATTGCTTCACTACCTTCCAAGTTTATAGTGGTAATAATACACTATTTTGGGAAAATAAGTGGTGGAATGGGGTAAAATTAAAATTACAGTTCCCTGAGTTATTCTCTGTAACAAGGTTTAAGAAAGCATTAATTAAGCAAACTATGGATCTTTATAGGATTGATTTCAATAAACTGTTTGATCAATCCAAGATACTCTCGGGTGATCATATATTACTCCAATCTCAGGCAGACTTACTAGTTTCCTTACTGCAAAATATATCCCTAGTGCTTGGTGGGGACATCCTGTTATGGTTGCCAACCAAAGATAATACCTTCTCTGTTAATGCTTGCTATAAAATCCTAAATGATGGTGGCATCCGTTTCCCATTATATTGTAGTATTTGGAAAAGCTGGGCACCCTTAAAAGTTAAGCTGTTCTCTTAGATGGTTTTATATAATAAGAATTTGACTAAGGAAAACTTAGTCAAAAGAGGGTGGAACGGTCCAGAAACTCGTATATTATGCAAAATGCATAGAGAGACCAATACCCATTTATTTATTAATTGCTCCTTTACCAGGCATATATGAAAATTCTTCTTATCCTCTGATCTGTATCCTGGTTACTTTAAAATTATTGATTTATTCAATTCTGCACCTCCGCTTAGGTTTAATCTAAATAAGCATGGTTGGGTTATTTTAGTCCAAATCATCCTCTGACTGACTTGGAAGGAATGAAACAACAGAATCTTTAGAGACAATTGTAAGTCTCACATAATAATCCTTTTTGAAATCATTTCTTTAATGCAACACTGGATAGAAAATTTTGCAACAGGATTCGAGAAGGAAGAACTTCTACAATCTATCTCATCTATGCACAACCCATGGATCATGGAGCAAGTCCTAAATAATTCTACTTCTTCCATGGGATCCTATGAGACTTTCCAGCCACAACTTTCTGAACCTGCAAATAATCTACCAATTAAGTTCCGCAGGAGAAGGAAATGAAGTATAAGTTGCTTCTCAATTCTACAATCTATAATTTCTTTTTGACATATGTGGGTATCAATTTCATGTTATGTATGATTATAAGCAGAGACTTTGCATTGGCTTTTAACTGGAATTGTTGGTTTCAAATTTTGTAACATTTTGGACATTCAGTTCCCTTGATGATGGTTTACATAGCTAAGGGACTATTAATACCAATACAATTTACCGTTTTCAAAAAAAAAAAATCGATTGTATATGGGTAGAAGTAACCATGCACCTTGGACATGAGATCTAGAAAAATATAAGATGGTATTCAGATTCTTACGATGTTAAAATATTGATTCGGGGTCAAAGATTTCGTAGGCAAACAATTGTGTACGAGGAGATTTTACCAGAGGAAAGCATCAATAAGAAATGCCCTCTGAGACAATGCTAAACACAAGAACGACAACCGAAGAAGTTTCTAGTTAAGGAATGTAGAAAACTGATAAAATGACCTATGTTTGTTTGTCATACTCATTTCTTACGAATGCATTATTTCAAGATGCCATTACTTTTAGATGATAGTGCTGATTTTAAGGCATTATAAAATACAAGTTAATATTATATGAAATGATTTATATATCTATGGAATACAATACTAAATATAAAGTAAAACATCTACTTCAAGTTATATAATATAACATTTATCATAACGATTCAATATAAATCATCTCCTTTTTTTTTTAACAACTTACTTTATATTTTAAGGAAGATTTATGAATGGAACAGTCATGTGTATATTCCTTATAGTGTTTGTCTTTGTCACTTGACAAATCAACCTCATGTTTCTCGTATCTTCTGATTATAAAAGATAAACTTACAATATATTTCGAATAACAACTATTATATTATTAAACCTTATAATATCTTCCGATAATTAATTGTTTTTCGCAAGTTATCTTCATTAAAAATAGTATTTCTAGTAGTATTACAATGGATATCTAGACAAGCATTCTGCCAAACATTTTGTCAAGGTATTCGGATGACTATTCTCTCAATATATCTGCTGGTATTCGAATGCAAACATAGAGAGATGTATCGCCCAAAATTCATACGTAGTTACGTACGTAAGAGATGTCTAGTGACTTCTTCGTCCATGTCATGACAAGCATTTTTCCAAACATTTTCCCACTCCATTGCCATCCTCTCTAATTGAACTTAAGGACAAAAAAAAGTTCTGTCGGACACCTGAAAGTTCATTTTCATTGCATGTGGACCAAGATGTTTAGCATATTTGCACTGGATGCCGTTGCCGACAGTCAATGCATATTCAACGTATTGTCTGCTTGTGAACTGCATCCTCATGATGTAATTAAGGACTAGGACCCCATTGCTTTCCTTTCAGGTCTGTCTGGCTATTCAGGCGTTGTTAGTTTAATTCCAAAGTGTCTGGCTATTTGCAGGTGAATATCAAGATTGAATGATCACGAAATGGTTATTCCAACATCATTTGTTGAACCAGCAATAGAATTATTTTGAGGGTTAAGACAATGATTTAATTATGTACATGCACATTATCTAAAATAACTCTTAGAATTAATAAACTCTATATATCGAAAAAGTATTTCATATTCTGGTTTATTTATTCTGGAATTTTTATTTCATAGGAGAGTAGAATAAAATTATTCCGATACATGTATATCTATGATATATATATATATATATATATCTTTTATAAAAATAATAAATATTTAATATGGTCTATACTTATTTCTTATTATACTAGTGAACCTTTACGCACATTGCATGTTAACGCACATTTTGTAAACTAACCGTAAATAAATGATTAACATTTGAACTCCTACATTTCATTTAAGTTTTTATCACAGTTTTTTAGTTTTTTTGCAAAATATATAATGAAGTCCATCTGTCAAACCATTTTAACTTGTCATGTAATGTGACATTCAATTATGTGCCAACATATATATTTGTTTCAGATGCAAATATCTACAATGGTTTACACCATAACGATTTTACACGTACATCAGTGTGTCTATCCAATGACATGGATCGCAATAATTGTATTATAAAAATGTTATAATGTTATTGAGTGTGCACACACATACAGATGGAATCAATTAAATGGGTGCTTATTTCTTATTTAAAAAAAATCTTTTATGATTATTTGGGAGACATGTCCATGCAGCGCAGTGTCCGATAATAAATCTAAACACTTAAAGCATCATGTACATAAATAAAAGTACTCATATGCATCTAACAAAAACTAGAAGAATAGATGCACATTTATATTACACGACATAATAATAGGGATGTATTATTTACCTGCTAGATACTCCGCATGGGTATATAAATACGCAAAATATAAAAACTGAAGAATGAAAAATCAAATGGTTACTCCGTTGATGGTGCCTATGTGGATCAAGAAGACTGGTTCGTTGGTGTGTCGCCGTTCCTGATTTGGACGCGTACGCCAGCGACGAAGGCAACAAGACCACTACTAACATCACTCTGAAAACAGCACCACATCTCTCCGTCTCTCTCAAGATGTTTCCCTTTGATCTGCCTGGCACTGTACGACATGTCATCCTTTATGTACCACATCACATGGTATAAATCATTGCTTCTCGTCAAAACAAAAAAACAATGAGCTCTGGAGAAATCATGCTCCCAAATAAAAGCGCTCAACGTCGTCGTGGTCGAAACCTTAGAAAGGATTTTGGTCGTTCCGACTCCTTACTTCTCCATCGGTCCACCCGCGTCGATTGGGCTGCTTTCAAAGAAAGCCTCTTCGCAGAGGACTGCTCCGATGATCCTTCTCCTCCGTTAAAGCCTCGCCGCTTCCCCTGATCTCGGAAGTACTGCAGATCTAAGGGGCAGGTACGCGTGAGGAAGAAGGTTCCTTCTTCCCCCTATCTGGATGATCCAGAGATCTCCTCTGGTGTCCATAATATTTCTTCTTCCTCTGATCCCTCCGACACGCGCGTGCGCGCACGCGGGCCAGCACGCACGTGCGCGCACGCGCGTGAGCTGTCGATAGGGAATCTTCCTGCCTGGAGCAAGACAGGTAGATGCCTTTTTCTTCATATTTCTGTTGGATTTTCTCCAAAATTATTACCTCTGTCTGGAAGATTACCTAATGTCTGCATATATACTGTATTTCTTACTTGGAATCCATCCGATTGTTGGTTAAAAAATCTCAAGTTCTGTGAAATAGGTAAGATAAGCTTTTTGAATCATGCTTTTCTTGCTAATATGATTTCAAAGTTCACTTTTAATGGCGATAGCGAGAAAGAAATACTTAGTTTTGTGGATGTATCGCTGCCTATGTGTGAATGCAATAGAAATATAGCTAGTTCTTCTTCATCTTTTTCCGATGATCTTGCACACATATCTGCATCTTCTTCTTCTTCTCCGGCGACATCATCGGAGGTGAGCAGGAGACCTTCTTCCTGGAGTTGGTGGGGGTGGGATTCCCTAGACTCTGACAAGCGGTCGTATCATATTAAAATTCCACTTTCTTCGGTATGGAATTATACGTTCTATTGTCCTCCTAATCTTTCTGTCATTAGACATGCAAATTACAATCACACCCCTCTGTTAGAAATATTACTTGAATTTTGATGATTATTTAATTGTGCTTATTTTTCATAAATATTATAACTTGAAAAAGATATAAAGTGCCTTATCTTGAAATCAAAAAGACATACCAAC